>RBNI01000855.1:0-26350 GCA_003990745.1 Jimgerdemannia flammicorona | reverse complement strand
TTTTTCTATAGGCTGTAGCCTCATTTATTAACTATCTATAATATACCACATATCCTCATACAACATCAGTAGCCCCATTTCACCCCAATCTCAACCCACTTTCACCCTCACCCAGCCTTGCACCTTTAGAGTGTGAGTTGCAACCTCACTGTCTGAGTAACTAGATCCTCCTATCCAGCCTGCCCCACTCAGTGGGTATGGGTTGTGAGCCCCAACTACCTCAAGTACTTGGCATCTAGTGTACCTGACCTACCCCTATTAGTGCCTCCTGTCTTGCCTATCTAGCCTGTCTTGCCTGTCTTGCCTGCCCATATTGCCCATGTTACTCGTGTTGCCCATATTGCCCATCTTGCCCATCTTGCCCGTCTTGCCCATCTTGCCTGCCCATGTTGCCTGTGTCCCATGTTGCCCGTATTGCCCATGTTGCCCGTGTTGCCCATTTTGCCCATTTTACCCATCTTGCCCATGTTGCCTGTCTTGCCCATCTTGCCCGCCCATGTTGCCCATGTTGCCCATGTTGCCATCTTGCCATCTTGCCTGTCTTGCCCATCTTGCCCATCTTGCCCATCTTGCCCATCTTGCCCGTCTTGCCCATCTTGCCCATCTTGCCTGCCCATGTTGCCTGTGTTGCCCGTGTTGCCTGTGTTGCCCATGTTGCCCATGTTGCCTGTTTTGCCCATTTTGCCTGTCATGCCTATGTCATCTGTCTTGCCGTCAGCCCATCTTGCCCATGTTACCCATCTTGCTGTCTTGCCTGTCTTGCCTGTCTTGCCCGTCTTGCCCACCCATGTTGCCCATGTTGCCCATATTGCCCATGTTGCCCGTGTTGTCTGTGTTGCCCATGTTGTCCATGTTGCCTATATTGCCCACCCATGTTGCCTGCCCGTGTTGCCTGCCCATGTTACCTGTATTGCCCATGTTGCCTGCCCGTGTTGCCTGTGTTGCCCATGTTGCCCGTTTTGCCCATTTTGCCCATCTTGCCTGTCACCTGTCTTGCTGTCTGCCCATCTTGCCCATGTCACCCATCTTGCCATCTTGCTATCTTGCCGTCTTGCCCGTCTTGCCCATCTTGCCTGTCTTGCCCATCTTGCCCATGTCGCCTGTCTTGTCATCTTGCCATCTTGCCCATCTTGTCCATCTTGCCTGCCCATATTGCCCATGTTGCCTATGTTGCCTGTGTTGCCCCCCATGTTGCCCGTGTTGCCCATATTGCCCACCCTTGTTGCCCATGTTGCCCGTGTTGCCCATTTTGCCCATTTTGCCCATGTCGCCTGTCTTGCCATCTGCCTGTCTTGCCCATGTCGCCCATCTTGCTGTCTTGCTGTCTTGTCTGTCTTGCCCACTCATGTTGCCTGTATTGCTGTGTTGCCCCTGTCTGTGAGGCTTAGCTCGCTCTGAGTGGTTTGTGGGATTGCAGCCTCTGGTGGGGGGGGAAGGAGTGAGATGGAGAGACCTCTGGCATAGATTAGTGGGTGGGGTTGGAAATGAATGGTTGACCTTGGGATGGGCCCTGGTAATTTGTGTAAGGCTGGCCAGTCATTGGTTTCATATCTTTGAGGAGAGCTAGCAGATTGCAGTTGGAGCTAGGGTAGCATATTGGGAATAGTTCATGCTTGACAATTTGAATAGTTGGTGGAGAGGGTGGGGACTAGGTGGGGGGGGCTATCAGAATCTGGTGAACTGTATTTGCAAGAAGAGTGGAGAGAGGGTTCAGGTGACAGATGAGTGGATTGTCCTTCAGCAGAGAGAGATAGAGAGTGGGGAGAGGGATCTAAGGGGCTTTGGCTGAGGGATTGTGGATACATTTGTATTATTATTTATAAATTGAGTAATAATTAATGGATGTCTGAGTGACTATAAAAAAAAAAAAAAAAAAAATAGAACTCTTTTTGTCTTCTTTGTACTCTAATGAGAATATTTTAATTATAGAGAATCCTTTGATATCAAATTTGTTAGCCTCAATAGTACAGTTAATAGCAACAACCTTAACTAGGTAGTTGAGATTTGTGGTAGTTTTATTTCACTCAATAGGAAGTCTATGTATATTATAGATAAGTATGAATTGATAAGAGTGAAAAAATATTAGAAAGAGGGAAGGACTGCTGGCAATGGCCAGGATACTGAACTTGAGGGTGACTAAGTACTGTAGAGAGAGGGTGAAGAGAGAGAAGAGTGGTGCAGAGAGGAGAGTAGTGAGGAGAGAGGAGTGGTAGAGAGGAGAAGAAAGTAATAGATAGTAGAGGGAGTCTTATATATTATATCTCTTAACTAAAAGGTCTCATTTGTCCTATTGAGAAAAGAAGTGATGGAGTTATAAATATTATTTATTAGACAAAAGCTATATCTCTTACTCTGCAATATAGCTGAATTTGGCTGTAAAAAAAAACTACTATAAAAATATTATAAAAATCTAAAAAAAATAAAAAAGAATTAAATTATGAACATAAAAATTTAACTTTTCTAACTTTCTTCAAAAAAATTTTTTTTTATAATTTTATAATAAATATCAAGTCAAAAAAAAATTTGAAAATTTAAAGCCAAATTTGGCTATATTATATTATAGAATAAGGGATATATATATCTATAGAAATATATAACAATAAATAAGGCACATTAAGTTACTAAGAAACTAAGATATTCTATTTGAGGTAAGGAATAGAGTAGTATAGCTATCTCCAATCTAGTCCTTATTAGATAATATTAGCAATCTTATTCTATATAACTCTCATGACTCTTATAATAAAATTTCCCAAATAGAATAATTATATTTTTTTTTTTCAAGTTGCTTTTTGGGGGTTTGCTATAGTAGTAATAGTCACAGACCAAGATAGTTGGTACATATAACTCAAATTTTACTAGCTTAGCTATAACATATTGCTATAGTACTAAGGTAGTATAAAAATCTTCAATCTATTCTTAATATCTTTTTCTATTTGTTCCTTTACCTTATACTCTACTTTTTGTTATATATATATAAAAACTTAGTTATTTATAATAAACTACCATAATACTAAGACAGTATAAAAATTTTCAATATATTCTTTGTATCTGTTTTTTCTTTATCATTTCTTCTATTTTCTTGCTTACTTTGTCTTATACTATACTTCTTATTATATATAAAGACTCTTAGTTGTTTTTAATAAACTACAAATCCAAAATCCCAAATCCCAAACATATATCTATGTACTCTACTCAATGGCTCAATATAATTGCCTTCATCTTTTTAATATTTCAAATCTCTTCAAAATTTCACAAGAAGAATTTACCAAACTCTGGCCACTTGTCACCAATGTTTGGAGCCAATATTTAGATGATTATTTAGTAAAGAGAGATCAATAGATAGCAAATGTATATTATCTTTCAAAGTATCATCAGTCTAGTATATATTGGAAAGATATTGAATCTGAGAAGTATAGAAAAATAAATATTCATAACCCAAATCTCTACTCTGCCAAAATTCAAATCACTAAAATTTCCTCTACCTAGACTATATGTATTGAACAATTTGATACAGAATCTGCTATTTATACTTATCTAATTGATAAGATTGCTATGTTTAAGAAGTCTTATCATTATTTGATCTTATAATAGAGGAGGCAGTAAAGAGCTATTTGCAATCAGACATTGCTATAGCAGTCTGTAGAAAAGCTAGATAATGGAAGTGGAGTATAATATCTATGAATAAAAGATGTTATAAATATTCAACAGACTGTATAAAGATCAGCCAACACATACCTCATTAGAGATAAAGATTTAGAGACAGATATTATAAAAACTATTGAATTTTTGTTAAAAGAAAGATATCAAGTTTAGAAAATATCTTCAGCTTCAACCTCCTCATCACCTATGATCTCCTCAATATCTTCAAATGCCTCAACAAAGTAAGGATTTGTTTTTGCAACTTCAGAATAATCTTAAAAACTCTTATTAATTTGATATATAAGACAAATAAGGGAGACTAGCAATTGTTTACCTTATATATTCATGATGACATTGAATGCTAGTATATTAGTGGATATTTTTTTGTAGATGAAGAAAATAATATCATTATAACTCAGGTACTCAAGGTAGTTTGAAGATTTACATTCAACTAGAGTTCTTAGTATTTGCTTTCAATCAGAGTATTATTAAAGTCAATGTCATCAATAAGATTTTTCAAGACTTAGAAGCTAGTGAGATAGAATGTACTATTATTCTTTATACAGTTTATATTATGTGAATATAGATATTAAAAATATATGATAATACTACTTATAATAAGATAATCCTGGCTATATATTATCAAACTAAAACTAATTGTGAGAAGAATATACAATAAGCAATTAAACTTACTCTTACTTTAGCCACCAAGAACTATATTATAAAAAACTATACCAACAATATAGAAAAATGTGCTCTATTGGTGGGTCAGTACTCACTGCTTCTCTATTAAGTAATAACTACCAATACTATAGAATCTTATTATAGTAAACTTAAGACTGCTATATCACTCTCTTATGGTTTAATTGGTATGTTTGTTATCTTTACTATTAGTATTTCCAAATGTATCAAATCAATTTAAACTGAGTTGATTTGAATTGAATAGAATTAGGGATTATTTAATTTGAATCAAATTTGAACCCTTATCTAATTTCATTCATTTCCTGGCAACCTGTAATCTGAATTTAATAATATTTAGTATATTAGAATCCTCTTAATTAGAGGATTCTAACAAGCTAAATTGTATTAAATTTGAACTACCTATTGCTAAGATATAATTGAAAATATAATCATGTTTGAATTTTGAATCAAATTAATTCAATTAATTTGGAGAACTATTTAATATTTATAGATATTTTCTTATTTGATTTCAAAATTCAATAACAATATTTTAAACTATAGGTATATATATAAAGACTACCAAGCTTGATACCAAGAAGAGCCAGTATGTCTGATGAGCAGTATTGCAATTTTGTACTCATAAGCTCTCTGTTACTACTGTTAATGATACTGATCTTACTGTAATTTGCAAATTTCCCTATTCTCTCCAATGACTGCTTGCTGATGAGGCCCTCTTTGTGCTGAAAAGAATTAAGAAAGGAAAAGCCCAACTAGGATTAATTAATACTAAGTATCATTGTCAATTTTTTATATACCATTCAATACCTTATTGATATATTTTTCAAAGCTGCTCACAGAGTATGTCTAGCAAGAATTTCAAGATATATTTGCTGAGGCTGGATATTCAGTATATGAGCATCATCAAGTAGTTGAAATTCATAAGTTTGAGACCAAGGAGCAGAGAGAGGCTGAGAATAGATTTTAGATAATAGTGACAATATAAAGATAGTTAAATTTCTTCAAAATGTATAGCCATCAATTGAGCCAATTCTTGAGGCCTATTGCCCTTGAGTTTTTGTATTATTATTATTATTATTTTTATCATTATTGTTATTATATTATATTTCTTTTCATTTATTGTATCTTATGGGCTTAGGTTCTGTATTCCAGTATGATTTGAGTTATATATACTAACCACCTGGGTCTGTGACTATTGCTGCCCTAGCAAACCCCCTTTTTGGCTACACACATCTGGCCTAGGACATAAACTGTTTTTTTTTTTGCTGTTTTCACTCTGACCATCTCTTCTGTCTTCTATATCCTGCCATCCTTAGCTGCATACACTCCAAAATCCAACTATGGAAACTGCCAGCAAAAACATCTACCTTTCCCCATGAGACAGTTGTTCATTCTGTGTATCTATTGCTTTGCTATATGTATAAACCACTATGTGTAACTTCATTTTGCAAAGCTCTCCTTCTGTCTCTTCTGCCTGTTCACCAAAACCACCCACCTCCTTATTCCAGGAACCCATCTGCTTCACCATCTTATTCCCCTTTGTCTACTTTGTAAGTAATGCTCATTGTCTATATTTCTTATGGCTTGCACATTTTTATATTATATTTTATTTTATTTTATTTTATTTAAATTAAATTAATTTTATTTAATTGGTATGCTTTCATACTATCTAATTATTTGATAACCTCCCTCCCCCTTCTCATATGTATCTTTCACACAGATGGTAAGAGACTACAACATCACTGATGACCCCAACAAGATTGGATTCTACATTGGTTACATCTTGTTGAGTTTTGCCATCACCTAATTCTTCTCAGATGAGTTTTCAAACATTCACAAAAGTGACCAAAATGAATGTTGTGGGAGGACTTATCTCATGACATTATGAGACCAAAATGGTAGTATAGATGGAAAAGATAAGTGAGGGAGTCATAATTGTGATTTGTAATTCTTGAGAAGAGATTGCTAGGTTTATTTTCTTTAGTCAAGATAATCATTTTAGTTATCAAATTAGGTTTAGCTGGAACTGATGTCCCTTACCAAAGATCTCTCTTGACTCATCAATTAACTAGAACTTCCATGGGGATATCTATGTATCAGACCAAATTGGTAAGGTTTCTCTCTCTTGACTCTCAATGATCTTTTCAATAAAACAGCTCCTCATACCTTTCACTCACTCATCCCCATCTACCCACCCATCTACCCATCCATCTATCTATCCATCTACCCATCCACCTACCCATACACATGTCATTGCCCCATCATACAAATTGGGATGACCAGCATGATCATTTCAATCCTCCTTTTCAGTGAGTGCTCACCTTGTGCTTACTTTGTGGTCTGCTGAATGGTAATATCAGCACTCTCAAGTCCATAGTTACTGAGCTGACAGTTGATCATTTGTCCAACCAATGTACCTGTGCCTTCTCCTTTCTTCTGCTCATGTACAGCCTAGGGTCCATCTTTGGCCCCATCCTTGGTGGCTTCCTCACTCACTCTGTCAAAAAGTACCCTGCAGTGTTTGGTAGCAGAGGATGAATCACAACCTTGCTTGAGGCAAAACCATACTTTTTGCCTTGTTTCACCAGCATATGTTTGTACACTGTTGGACTGGTATTTGTTATCTTTTTTCTGGAGAAGACATTGAGTATAAAGAGCAGGGATTCAGACAATGAGGATGAAAGTGAGAAAGGCAGTGAGGTCACAGAGCAATGGCCTCTGATGTCCAGAATCATGCCCTCTGGCACTGGTATCCCCAAATATAACACCTTTCCTGTCCTCTCAACCTGCCTGCCTCCATCCATATCCACATCCTCTACCCCAACCCTCCAGTCATCTCTGCTTTCCTCCCATACTCCTTCCCCCTCCCCAACCCCAACACTCAATACTACCACCATCACTAGCATCACTTTTTGGTCCAAACTGAAATCCAAACCCAGCAAACTGACCCTCTGCTCAGTGCTGACTCACCCAGTCCTCATCATCATTACTGCCTACATTCTCATCTGCTTCAAAACCATCATGTATGATGGGCTTTACTCCATCTAGGCTGCAACTCTACCCTCCAAGGGCAGTCTCGACTTCACCTCCAATGACATTGGCATCTCCCTCTCCACTACTGGTATAATGACTCTTATCATGCAGCTGCTCCTCTGGCCTGCTTTGCAGCATTATTAGGGAACCATTGCTATCTTCTGCTTCATGCTCACCATCTACATCCCACTCTACTTTTGTCAGTAATTTCTGCACCATCTCCATGGCCCCTATATCTGGGTCAGACTCATGGTATATCTAGCCAGTAAGACCATGTGCAGCATGATTGTGTTTGCCAGCTCCATGATCCTCATATCTGATTCAGTGTCTTCTCTCAGCACTCTTGGAACCATAAACAGATTTGCGCAGTATATGGCTAGCAGAATGAGGGCCATCAGACCAGCTTTGTGCAGGACTCTGTATAGTTGGACTTTGGATGAGGAGGAATTCCCATGGATTGTCAGAGTACATTTTATGTGGAGGTTCTTGTGTCTTGTGGCTGTTGGGACATGGTGGTGGAGTTTAATGATCAAGGAGAAATACAGAGAACCTGAGGTTGTGATGGAGTCTGGAAAGGCAGAGAAGAGTGTGGAGGATAATAATGATGTGTAGATATAGGATGTTGGAACAATATCAGCAATGTCACATCCATCACCAGTAACATTCAGGTGATACAAGACTCAGACAACACTTTCTATAGCATTTTTGGTGAAAGGTGACTAGCAATATAGACAGTAATAAATGTACTGGTGAGTGTGTTGGCCAGGGGGCAGCAGTGCCTTCAACTGGTAGCATGTAGAGAGGAGGAGAGGGGATGGTTTGGAAATGCCAGGGGTGGCTCTACTCTTTAAGGATAAGAGTGGGAGGGAGGACTGGAGGAACTGGTGGCCTATCATACTACTGGACATAGATAGGAAATTGGTCACTAAGGTGGTGGTGATGCAGCTGCAAAAGGTGGCTCAGTAAGTCTTAGGTGAAGAGCAGCATGGTTTTGTAAGGGGTCAGCTCATTAGAGATGGCATGACCCAGGTGCATGGTGTTATTGAAGGAGCTTGAGCCTGTGAACTAGATGGGAGATTGGTTTTCTTAGATCAGGAGAAAGCATATGACCAGGTGTAGTAAGTCTGGCTAATAAAGGTTCTGGACAGGATTGGTGTCTCTCAGCAGTTCCAAGTAGCAATGATCAGCCTACTGGAAGAGAGTAGAGTGGCACTCATATATAATAAGCATAGGGAGTGGCATTCCCTCTGTGGAGGAGCACTCCCCAGGGGGACCCACTGTCCCCTATTTTGTATACTCTATTCTTGGAGCCATTGATGGATAGAATTAGGCAGAGGATTGTGGGGCTCCCTATATTCAGCATTGTATGGAAGTTTGGAGCCTTTGCAGATAATATGGTGATTGGTCTGGAGTTGATTGATGATCAGGAAACAGTGGAGTGGTATGAGGCACACTCTAGGGCTTAACTTAACTGGACAAGTATGAAATGATGGTGTTAGGGAATGGCCTGGTAGGGGGGGATATCATTGGAACAATTGTCTCTGCTGGAGAGGCTATGAGATACTTAGGCATCTATCTCTTCATATATGAGTCAGTTCTGCCATGACCTTGGTGGGAGTAATGAGTGGCCCATCTGGGGGTAGGTCCTGTGAGATTAGGGAGGCTGCCACATTTCTTTGGTAGAGTGTATTCTAATTTTGAATATCTACTGACTTCCTAAGATGTAGTATTTGGTATACTATCTGGACTTTCTGGTCTGGGTGATGAAGAGGCTATTGAAGCAGGCCAAAGATTGAATCTGAACTGGGCAGAGAAGTCAGATTAGCTGGAAAATCTTATCATTACCAGTGGCTAGAGGAGGCCTGGGGCTGGTTGACTTTCTGAAGAGGTTGTATTGTTTGAGAGTATAGTGGCTGAAGAGAGCAGTAGAACTGAGGGGTGATAGTTGGATTTCTCTGATGAAGAAGGTCTGGGAGATAAGATACTTACCAAGAGGAACTACTGGGGATTTATTGTCCTTGGTGGGGCTTCTAAATAGTAGGTATATGTGATTTAAGGGTTTCTGGTTAAGAGTAGTAAATGGGGCTCACTGCATTGAAATTCGCTGATAAGAGGACAAAGGTGAAGTGCCTCAGGGCCTAGCAATATAGAGATGGGATTGAGTGTTACTTGGGGGTATTCCCCTAATAGACTTTGATATTAGTGATAGAGTAGAGTACCAAAGGGGGATTGGACAGGATGGATAGCCTAGCAGCTGACAGATGGTAGGAATTGGAGAGAAGTGAGACTGGAATGGAGTTTGGGCCTAGAGTGCAGAGATAAGGCAATGGTTGCCACCCAAGTACTGGGTGGTTTGGTGGTACATGCTGCAGAGGAATGTTATGCTCAACTTTCACTCAGGCCACCTTGTAGAGGGGGGGAATTTCGATTGTGAGGAGTGTTACAATGTGGGACAAAATGGGGGCTATGTGCAGATATCAGAATATTGGCTAGGGGAGTGTGAGGTACTTGGTGATTTCGGGTTAGCAGTCAGAAATAGATTGGGTGCTGTGCATAGGGGAGATGGCAAGTAGTATCAATAGGAGAATCTGAGGAATAGATTGGTTGGAAGGGTGGGGAAGGAGTGGCTGACTTTAGGTTGGGTATTAGCAGTTTGAGTGGGACTGGCAGGTCTCTGGATGTTTGTTTTTGAGGAAGGAAAGTATCTGAGTTTGGGAGAGTGGTTGGCAAGGTAGGAGGGGTTGATGGAGGATATCTTGATAGGCTGGTAGCTGGGATGGAGTCTGTAAAGAGGTCAGTGATGTCATTAGGTAGAGAAAATTTGTGGGCAGAGTAAGAGAAAAGTTGGAGTAATAGATGGCAAGGTGGTTTTCAAGTGTGAGAGTATAGAGGTGGGATTTCCTAGGGGTATTGGATAGTAGGTAGGGATAATGTAATTTAATGTGATAAATGACAAAGTCCAAGAAACTATTAAAAAAAAAAAAAAAAAAAAAAAAAAAAAAAAAAGAGATATGAGGAGTAAGAATATATAGGTAAAGGCTGATCATTATATTGAAAGTATATCAGTGGTCAAAATGAACAAGATACTACTTAGCAATAATAGTTAAATTATATAAGATATTGTAGAATATATGACTGATGACAGACCAGACAGCCAGGTCAGGAATATGAGTGAAAATTTGAGTGAGAGTTTTAATGGACAATAGGATAACAGGATAGTAGAACTAAAATAATAGGATAATAAGATGATGAGATAATAGGATGATAGAACAACAGGATAATGAGACAATAAGATAATAGGATAATAGAATGACAGGATGATAGGATGATAGGACAATAGATAAGATAATATAAGAATAATGAGACAACAGGATAATTGGTAAAATAATATAAATACTATATACTTTTTATCAAATTTAAATATTTTAAATACTTCTACACTATTACTCTTATCTTATACAATTTACTCTCTATTTATAAAACCCTCTGTGGTAGCCCACATGCCTTCCACATCTAATATATATATCTCACCCAGCTCTCTATCTTGATGTAGTTAAGATATGCAACATACTTGAGTACTCTACTACATATATAGAATTAATGTTGCAGGTATTGGATAGGACAAAAACTGAAGTATTTCATATAGATAAAGAGAACAATGGCCTCTATCTGAAGTTTTGAGTTGGATGGTTAGTGAATAGTAGAGTAACTGGTAAGTATATGAAATTTAGTATTAAATTTACATATTTTACTTTCTGAGCTAATCTGAAATTAGAAAATTACAATTTTCAAAATTCTGAAGAAGTGTATGAGGATTGATACTAAAAATTAAGTCATGTGTTTTACTTCATGAGGTTTGATATTACAAATGTATAATATTTGACACTTTTGCCTCATAATATTAATTTAGTTATATAATATTATTAGATAAATATTGGTTTCATAGATGTTCTGAAACTTACTTAAGATGAATTGGGTAATAGTAAAACTTGATAAGATGTAACCAATATAGAATCCAATCTTGTTGAAGTCATGGTAATATTGAAGTCTCTTAACATCTGTATGAAAGATATATATGAGGAGAAAGGGCAGGAGAGGGGGGGGGGTTTCAAAGAAAGAGAGTAGTTATTAAACATAATATGAATGTATGCTAATAAAATTAAGTTAAATTAAATTAAATAAAAAAAGGATAAAATAACATTCAGTAAAAAAAAATAAAGATAATAAGTATTACTTACAAAGTAGATAAAGAAGAATAGGGTAGTGAAGCAGATGGATTCCTGGAATGACATAGTAGATAGTTCTAGTGAATAGGCCAAAGGGACCAAAGAAGAGCTTATGAAACAAAGTCATAAATAGTAGTTTATATATATAGACTGCAAAATAACATATATATAATATGAACAACTATCTTATAGAGAAAGATATAACATTTTTTTTAATAGTTTCCAGAGTTGAATTTTGGATATAAATGGCAGGATATAGAAGGCAATAGAGATAATCAGAGTGAAGACAAAAAAAAAAAAAAAAAAAAAAAAAAAAAAAAAAAAAAAAAAAAAAAAAAAAAAAAAAAAAAAAAATATATATAGATTATACTAAAAAATCAATACAATTGTTCTATTCAAGAGTTATATAGAGATGAGATCACTAATGTTATCTTGTGAGGACCAACTATTAATCATCTGATGACCTTTCTCTAAGAATCTGAGATAGCTATACCACTCTATCTCATATCTCATATAGAATACCTTAGTTTCTTAGTGACTCAATATACCTTATTTGTCATTATATATTTCTGTAGATATATATAACTTTTGTCCAATAAGTAATATCTATGACCCCATCACTTCTTACCTCAATAGAATAGATGGATAGAGTCTTTTCGTTAAGGGGTATAATATGCAGACCTCTTTATTCTATAATCACTCTCTTCTCCTCTCCACTACTTCTCTCTTCTTACTACCTCTCTGTTCATGTCCCTCTTCTCTCTATACTACTCCTCTCTCTCTCCACTATCCTCTCTCCACAGTACCTTTACTCTTAAGTTCTGCACCCTGATCCTTACTAGCTATTCTTCCAACTTTTACTCTCTCTCTATGATATATTATCACTCTTGTCAATCTATGCCTATCCATAATGTACATAGACTCACTCTTAAGTGAAATAAATCCACTGCAAACCTCAACTGTCTTGTTAAGATTACTACTATGGACTGCATTATTGAGGCTAACAAATTTAACCTCAAAGTATTCCCTATAATAAAGTATTCTCAACAGAGCATAAGAGATTCAAAAAGAGCTCTATTAAGATATCTTCTGATTGAATATCCTTTCGGTTCACAGGATTTATTTAGTATTATGCAATGGTATATTAATACTTAATGAATTCCCTCCTAGGGCTTATATAAAGCCATAGTTATTATTGATTACTTACTTTTGATAATGACATCTAAGATGTAATTTGTCAATAGTAGAATTATCAGCAATACCTCTAAGAAGACTGTCTCTATTGATAACTTTCTGGTATTTATTTTTACTTAGATAGTTATCTGTACTTTTAGTGAAACTCTCACTCACTCTGAATAGAATGTGATCCTCAGTCTCCAAGACTTAGTAAGAGTAGTATTCACAGCTATGACCCATGTAGAAAATAATGATAATACTGTGTTAATATTATAAAAGGTCTGACTCTAAGCCACCTATTATATAGATAAGATCAAGCAAGCTCTAAATAATCAGCTCAATATAATATATCTAATAATAAGTGAGGATTTAAATATATTCTATATCAGAATTCAATATTAGATAATTCTTATAAATTATACTAATACTATCTATAACTAAGTAGCTGAAGCAACCCTTATAAAAGAAATCTATCTGGAGATAGCTATAGCTATTTGCTCATCACTAGTAGTTCTGGATCTACTACAGAAGGTCATCTATGCTCAGTGATACTAAATAGTCAGATACTCATAATACTATATAATAGATGGAGTTACTAGAGTCAGAATTGAAGCATCTAAGGTAACTAACATAATCCTCATCATAATAGTCAATTGAAACACTCTATAGTCAAAAGCTACAGAATAGCAAAGAAACAGTGAACTCATAAAGGAACTTGTAAAGAGATTTGCTGAAATAACTGCTTATCTAAGAGATATAGTAAAGGAAATTAGAGAGAGAGACTATTATCTTAGACAAGAAGAGAGATACCTATTACATCTGTAAAGAAGAAGACTACTACTCATATGAATGTATGAGTGAAACTAAGTATAAGTCTTATCCAAGCAATATTACTTAAAAATAAGGAACAGGCCAATACTATTACTTTTGAAGAGATTGGAGAATCTGATGAAGCTGAATGGGAGGCCTACCATGTATAGATTACTGAGAAGGATTTTCATAAGGAATTCTACAAAAGATCACTATGAAGACTCAAGAAGAACTCAGTGGCAAAACAGATGGAGACTACTATAGAAAGTTAAGCTAAAGAAATAAATTAAGATATAAAGCTGGAATAAGATATTCAAGATATCTTTTAAGAAACTACTCTAGCCAGCAAAGGAGAAAAGAGAAGAAGCTTCACAAGACCAAGATCTTCAAATTTGATATCTTCAAGAACCTCAGCCAATAAAAGATCAATGGAACCTTTGATCAGCTAGTAGAAATTCTCACATTCAGATAGCAAATGAGATTTACACTTGCTGTGACAATCCAGGAGTAAGGTTGCAAGATAACTGAAGCCAACAATGTTCAAGAAAACTTAGAAGAAGAAAGTTAAGACAATCACAATACCTCTGTCTATGCAATCTATCAGATTGAGAATAGAGTCTTCAAAGCTATTATTGATACTAAAGTAGAAAAATGTCTTCTCAGTAAGAAGACACCAGATCTCATAGGTTGGCAGATTAAAGAAGTAACCAAGTTAGTGTTTGTTACAGTAGATAATACAAGAGCTATACTTCTGAAAAAGATCTGAGATATTCCCATCAAGTTTGGAAGAGCAACTATCTCAGTAGATAAATCATAACCAATATACCAATTATAACATCCTTATCAACAACCAATGGCTTCATAAAGTTGGAACAGTAATTGACCTGAATGCCCAGAAGATACAGAATCTACTGTAGACAGAAGACTATCAATATCAATAAAGAAGTCCTATCTGAGATAGAGGAAGAAAAAAGTGAGTAAAAAGAAGTTTATATGATAATTACTTAGGAAAAAAAGAAGAAGATTGAATAGATGAGTGAAGAAGACAAGTGCAAGAAGATTAAAGAAAGATATGCACTATAAGGAGTCTGTCTACATGGAATTAAGATGTACTATATAGAGCATGTGAATAACTGTTACCAGTATACTAGTAGAATCTAAGAGATCTACTACTAAAAAAGACAAAAGTCTCTTGAGAAGAAGAAGAAGAAAAGAATGAAGAGGATTATGATAAACCACTAGCCCTCCTAGCAGATAGTGACAATGAAGAAGAGATTATGGTCAAGATTTGAAAGATCTACTCAGATATAGTTTTATCAGAATACAAGTCAGAAATTATAGCAGAAATAGATATTACTACAGTAGAGGAAACTATACTAGAACCTCAGACAACCACACTACTAGTAACTGATCTAGAGATGATTATTCTAAAAGACTATATTGGAATTCTTAAGACAAGAAGCAGCCTAGCTAGAAGTGAGATCACTATTGAAGGAAAAGTCATCAATTCAAATTATATTGAAGAAATACTACTTATTGCTAGAAATCACAATTCTACAATTCCATTTCTCATCAAGAAGAAGGATTGACTAGTACAGATATTGATCTTTTCAGTTCTATAACTAAAGATCATAAAAGTTA
This sequence comes from Jimgerdemannia flammicorona, assembly GCA_003990745.1. Taxonomy (NCBI): domain Eukaryota; kingdom Fungi; phylum Mucoromycota; class Endogonomycetes; order Endogonales; family Endogonaceae; genus Jimgerdemannia; species Jimgerdemannia flammicorona. The sequence continues at coordinate 11,126 of RBNI01000855.1, read as the reverse complement.
AGAAGTTGGAGAAAATGAACAGAGAAAAGAAAGGATTTGTATTTATAGAAAAAGGAGTTTTTGTCAGTACCAAGATTTCTGTGCTAGACTACAAGAAGAAGAAAACTATGAACAAGTATAGCAAAGCTATTAGAAATAAATTCCCACTCAACAGTAAGAGGAGGGAGTGCAATAGGAGCCAGAGGAGAGCCAGAAGGACTAGTGAGAAGGGCAGAGCCTGAGCCAAGATTGAAGAAGATAGTGGGGAAGTAGGACAAAGATATGTGGAAGGCAGGAAAAAAGGTCAGACAAAGAACTAAGTGGAAATTACATCAGCTATTTATTGCTATACAAAAGCATAGTCCTTATTTACAAAATATAATATCTCAAAAGAGAAGATGTGCCACAATACAGAGTTAATCAAATTAGGAACCACATGATAGTTAGAGATAAGGGGAGAGCCAATCCTAATTGTAGGATAAAAATTACAAATAAACACAAATAAAACAAATCCAAATTAAGATTAAAAAACATCTGCTGACCTTAGAGGGGTGAGCATGAGTGAGGGGTGAAGTCAAGTAGAGAGAGCTGTAGCAAGCCTGAGGTAAAGCTGAGGGACCAAAGGTAGCAGAGAGGAGCAGAGTGAAGACAGAGACTGTAGAGCAAGCTCAAGACCCCAGAGGGGGTCAGGATGTTTTTTAATTCTCTTCAACAGAGCCAGAGGCACCAGAAGGTTATGAAAATGCAAAATGAGAGTGATGAATAATTGGGGAAATAGAAGAAAGGTACAAAAAAGCAATAAGAGGGTGCCATAGAAGAGATGATAGTCTATTATGTGAAAGAGAAGAGCACAGAACAGCATCAGGACATTGTATGGCTCAGCAAGTATGATCAAATGGTATGATAAGAAATAGAGAAGGACAAGAAGAGAGAATATAGAGTAGATAAGAGAAGAGGGAGAAAAGGAAGGGGGGGTAAGAGGGAGAGAGAAGGGAAGAGCAAACCACAGACCATTTAATAGAGGCAAGCAGGCCATGAATGATAGAAATAGAGTAGGCATAGTGATGGACCACAAAGTTGCTGAAAACCCAAACAGTAGACATCTAGTCAGAATGATAGAAGTAGTATAATATAAGATAATGAACCTTACCCCAAATATATTCATAAAGAGTACATCAAAGATGTTTGGAATGATAGTCAGGGAACTGTTGGGAATGAGGGAATTTGGAATAAACAATAGTTTGAAATAAAGAAACAGAAATGGAAAGGTCCAAAAAGGAAATACTAGTCACACCTCACACCCAGGTAATAGAATGATAGAGAGGGTAGATGCTATAAAATACATTAGAAATATTAATGCCAGCAACAGCAAGAATAATAAAGTCATTGATATATCAGTAAAAGAAGATACATATCCCCAGCCTGGAATGTAATGGTAAGAGGTAAAGAATGATCATATAGTATATGAAGTTCATGGGCCAGGCCAACAAGGTTGACAAGGGTGGGGATACAATTTGTTCTCATGGCAATATCAGAAATCTGACAAAAAGAGTCAAGGGCCAACTTGAAATAATTAGAGCAGCAGATAAGAAGTATAAGTTCAATAATAGAAGCCAATAAAACTAGAGAATCCAAAGAGCAAGCAATAGACTCTAAGAAGTGACAGTAATCAATAATCTCAGACATCTTTCACTAGTAACATTCAGGTAACACAAGACTCAGACAATACTTTCTGCAATGTTTTTGGTGAAAGAAGACTAATAATATGGACAGCAATAACTATACTGGTGAGCATGTCAGCCAGGGGAGCAGTAGTGCCTTTGACTGGCAGCATGTAGGGAGGAGATCAGAAGATGGTTTGTGGATGCTGGAGCCTTCTATGGTTGGTCATAGTATTGGTGGTAGAGGGAGGGGTGGATTGAGGAACCAAGATGGAGAGAGGACAACCTTTGCTGACAAGGTCAAGATGGGGAGAATGGCATCAGGTCTGGATAGTTAGTTGGGGCTGGGGAAGGCATTGAAGGCTGCTGTTGGGGGACAGGGAGGGGCCTCCATGGGAGGGTTGGGCAGTAGGGGGGGGGGGAGAGTGGTAGGAGCTAGAGATGTGACTGCTGATAGAGCTATGACTGGGGATCTGGAAAAAAATCCAGATATGATAGTTGTTGGCAGATCAGGATAGGGGGAGGGCATGAGACCCAGGGACCTGGTGGATGGCATGATGGGTATGGTGTCAGCACCATTACTCAAAATGTCAAGATTGGAATTTGCCATCATATTGTGCTTCTGAGGCTTGGTGGTAACTGTGAGGATGATTTTGGGGTTTGTAGTGCAGGAGGTGAAGGGGGCAGCTTTGGTGAAGTTCTTGAAGGGGAAAGAAGGGGTTGAGGTTGGATTTGAGAAAGAGGCATTGTTGTTGGAGGCTGTGGAGAAGGGGGTAGTAGTGGGCAGAGTGGTGGTTCCTATGGCCAGGTGCATGCACTGGGACCCCCAAGTGGTGCAGCTGACAGTACAGGATCTTCCTATAGTATCCAGGGAGAGAGCCAGGAAGCTGTTTGTGGAGGTGGTCAAGGAGTATAGAGAGATCGTGGACATCAGATTCAGGGTCTGGGAGGGTACTAAACTCCAGACAAGAGACATCAATGTCAGGGTGAGGCTGGCTGGAAGGGAGAATATGGGGAAGGCAAGGGACTAGCCTGCAACTCTTAAGTGGGGTCCATTTGAGTGCAGGGTCTTGCAGGTGAAAGGAATACCAGAGGAAGAGGAGGACTTGCTGGAGGCTCTTGAGGATCTGGCAGAAGCAGTTGAGAGGTGGAGACTGGCTTGGAAGGAGTATGAGGTCAAGATGGTGGTGGAGATTGTAGATGAAAAGAGGATCAGAATGGACAAGGTGGCCTGAGAGAAAACACAGGAGAGGCAGATCCAGAAGGAGTTGTTGGAGAAGCTGGGAGAGAGTGTGGCAGTTAGTGGGGTGGGAGAAGGTAGTACTGGACTGGGGGAGAGCATCTGGGCTGAGGAGCACCAGGTGGCTCAGGATGTGGCCCAGAGTAGATCGAGTAAGAGAGATGGGGCAGCATAGTGGAGGATGCAGAAATGGGGGAGGAAGTACACCCTCAGTATGGTGTCCCAAGTGGGGCAGGGGGGGAGGAGGAACAACTGAATGTACTGGAGGAGGAGTGGGATGAGTTGGGGAGGAGGAGTGCTCTGGTGGACCCTGTGGTATAGTTGAAGGGGTCGCTCAGAGTGTTGCCAAGATAGTGGATGAAGAGAAGTGGCTGTGGAAGACTCTGGAGGGGGTGGCAGCTGAGAAGCTGGGGGGCTGAGTACTAAATGATAGGCATTGGGAGGAAATCCTTTGTGGGGAGGAGGTGCCAAGGAAGATTAGGAATGGGATCCTGGCAGTGCTCTTGGAGTCCAAGGAATATCAAGTTGATGATCAGAGGGAGGAGACTCTTAGAGAAATTGCAAATGATCAGGCAGCATATTTATGGGACTCAAGGAAGGAGTTGGAGAAGTGGAGAGTGGTATGCATGGATTATCAGATAGAAATGGAGGTTGTGGATGGGGTGGAGTATCAGGAAATCTTGGAAGCACTGGATGCTCAGGCTGTAGCAGAGGATGAGTTGGAGGCAGAGCAGTATGTAGATCTGGCTGGTGATGAGATAAGCATGGAATTCTAGACTGGGCTCTCAATATCAAACATTTTTCATTATGAACAGTACAATTAGAATATTCTCTTTGAATATAAATGGGTTGAGAGGAGTGGCACAGTGAAGGAATATCTCTGGCTAGCTGAGGGGACTAGATGCAGATCTCTTCTTACTGTAGGATATATAGTATGAGGTGGACATAGACTTACAGGATTGGACTAGCAAATGGGGTAGGGCAGCTGTGTGGACTGGGCAGGTGGGCATTCTGGTTCAAAAGGGGATGGGGGACATTGGGGATATTGGACATTGGGAGAGTAGGTTGGTGTAGGGAGTATGGAAAAGGCCTGGGTAGAGCCCTTTGACTGTTGGATCATATTATTGCCTGACTGAGAGGGGGGAACATATAGATTGGATTAGGGATCTGAGAGAGGCTGGTGTTATGGATGAGGCAGAGATTGACTGCCTGGGGGGTAATTTCAACATAGTGCGTAATAATGGGATGGACAGGACTAATGGTGGGAGAGGAATGAGAGATAGAAGTGGCAGGTTGGAAGATTGGATGGAGATTTAGAGGGTGAGCTCCTTGGTTGACTCAGGGTGACAGCTCTGAGTGGATTGCTGAATTTATACCCACTGGGTTGTAGGGCTGGGCTCTAAGATAGACTGGGTATTGACAGTGGAGTATTGGGGATTAGATGTCTGAGATACACTGGAGGTGGTTTGGTGCCCATAGTCAGATCACTGGGGTCTGATAGGTAGTGGGAGATTTGGGGGAAGTGGGGATGGGCCCAGATATTGGTGACTGAATTCTTCTTTATTAAAGGATAGTTCCTTATAGATAGTAGAAGGTAGAAATTATCAAAAAGATTGGTAGGTGGTGTGAGCTGGAATTGGAGATTGGGGATTGCTGGTGGTGGCTGAAATCAAGTGCTCAGAGGTACTGGAGAGAGGCAGGGAAAGGAAAGAGTGCTCAATGGCAGCAGCGAGTGCAATGGACTTCACAAAGATTAGTAGTGCTTCTGGGGAGATGGGCAGGAACACTGGAGGATTGGGGGGCAGCTGACTGGAGAATTCTGCAGATATAAAAGGAAGTGGATGAGCTAAAGAAGGTGCTATGGATGGAGAAAGAGGTTCAGCTAAATGGGATAGTGACAAGGCTGCAGTGGCAGGAGTTGGAGGAGGGGGAGAGGCCCACTAGATTTCTTTCATAGTTGCTCCAAGCTCAGAGGACCAGATAGCAGTGGGATGACATTTTGGATGAGGATGGAGAGATGGTGGCAGGGACTCTTAAGATTTTGGAATTACTGAGGACTTGCTGGAGGAATTTATTTAGTAAAGAAGAAGGAGGTGAGGATGCCCTGAACATTGAACAGCAGTTGGAGGATTGGCACCCAGACCCAGCATTGGGCCTGGGGATGCTGGGAGATCTGGTGTAGGGGGAGGAAGTATGCAACATCTTGGCTTTGATAAGTAAGGGGATGGCTCCAGAAGAGGATGGGCTTTCCTGGGATTTTTGGAAGAAAATAGTTGGGGTGGAGGTGGTATTGGAGGAGATGACAGCAATGTGTAGTGAGGTCCTTTGGTATAGAACTTGGATTGGGGGCCAGCACCTAGGGCTGGTCTCCTTGCTCTATAAGGATAAGGGGAGAAGAGAAGATTGGAAGAACTGGCAATCAATCATGCTCCTGGATATGGACTACAAGCTGGTGACAAAGATCTTGGTGACTAGGTTGCAAGAAATAGCTTAGCAGGTGCTAGGAGTGGAGCAGAGGGGATTTGTTGGAGGTCAGTTGATCTGAGATGGAACTGTCTGGATTCATGGGGTAATTGAAGGGGCTTGAGCAGCTGGGGTTGATGGTTGGTTAGTGTTTCTGGATCAGGAGAAGATATATGATAGGGTGAGGAGGGTCTGGCTGAAAGGAGTGCTGAAATGTGTGGGAGTTCCCCCAGCAATCAGGAGGTTATTAATTAGTCTATTGGAGAACAGTTAAGCAGTATTGGTACAGAGGGGTGACTTTTCTGCTAGGTTGCAGGGTGCCACAAGGGGATCCTTTGTCACCCATCCTATATACCCTTTCCTTGGAGCCCCTATTGGATAGTATTCGGTATCAATTGGGGGTTTGGACATTTTGGAGATAAACTGAAAGGTAGGGGCTTTTGCAGATGATATAGTGGTTGGACTGGATTCATTAGCAGATATGGAGGAATAAGGAGGACTGTGGAATAGTATGAGAGGGGCTCAGGTGCTCAACTCAACTGACACAAGTATGAGACTCTGGTGCTAGATGGTGGAATTGTTGGTAGCAATGTGATTGAAACAGTGGTTAGTAGGAGAACTAGTCTGGTACTTGGGGATATACTTCTCAGTAAATGGGTCCCTTCTGCCCTGTATATGGTGGAAACAGCAACCACTAGTATGGGAGAATACTCTTTTGAGGTGGAGTGGTCAGCATATATCCTTAGCAGGAAGGGTGATGGTACTGAATGTATATTGGCTACCAAAGCTGTAGTATGTAGGGTATCATCTGGACTTTCCAGCATGGGTGATCAGGTGTCTTCTGAAGATGGCAAGATCATGGATTTGGGCTGAGCAGTGAAGTCAGATAGATAGGCTGGGAGGTTCTGACCCTACCTGTTGACAGAGGTGGACTGAGGTTAGTGGATTTTACCAAGTGATTATACTGCATGAGAGCATGGTGGCTGAAGAGAGTGAGCAAGTTATGAGGCCAGGAGTGGATACCACTGATGCAGAAGGTGTGAGAAGTCCATTACTCCCCTCATGGAGCGACTGGTGACCTGCTTGTAATGGTGACCATAGATGGGAGCAGGAGGATACATTATAAAGGCTTTTGGTGGAGAGTAGTAGATAGTGTAAGGAGAATTGGACTTCGGTAGAGGAGTGATGAGGGGGAGGAGAACTGGGAACCATGGATGTAGAGATGGGACTGGCTACTGCTAGGAGATACATTGGTGGAGGACTTTCAGCTTGGTGATATAATAGAATATATGAGGGGGCTTGGGGGTGATATGTGATCTGAAACAGGGGATTAGTGAGGAGTGGGATTGGAATGGTATTTGGCCTTGGAGTAAGCAGGTGATATTGGCTTCCCCCCAAGTTCTGGGTGGTATAGTGGAGGTTCCTAAGGTAGAATGTGATGCTGAACTATTGGTTGAGGTACTTGGTGGTGGACAATGTTTGAGTATAAGGAGTGTATGGACATTGGCCAGGAGGAGGGAGTGGTACAAATGTCTGAACATTGGCTAGGGGAGTGTGAAGTTTTGGGAGAGTTTTGGTACAGTATTTCTAGCAGACTGGGATTGCAATCTCTGGTGGAGGGGGAAGGAGGGAGATGGGGGACCTCCAGTGAAGGTTAGTGGGTGAGGTGGGAGATGAATGGTTGACCTTGGGATGGGTCCTGGCAATTTGGGAAGGGTTGGCCAGTTATTGGCTTCATGTCTTTGAGGAGGGCCAGTAGGTTGCAATTGGAGTTAGGGTAGCACGTTGGGAATGGTTAATACTAGACATTTTGAATGGTTGGTGGAGAGGGTGGGGATCAGGTGGGGGGGGCTGTTGGACTCTGGTGAATTGTATTTGTAAAAAGAGTAGCAGAGGGTTCAGATGGTAGGTGGCTGGGTTGTCCTTCAGCAGAGAGAGATGGCAAGTGGGGAGAGAGATCCAAGGGGCATTGTCTGAGGGATTGTGGGTACATATGTTGTATTATTTATAGATTGAGTAGTAATAAATGGAAGTTTGAGTAACTTTAAAAGAAAAAAAAAAAAAAGGTAATCAATAATCTCATCAAAATGAATAGCAGTGTAGAAGGAGGAGAAGTCATTAGAGGCCAAATGAGAAAAACAGTAAATAGGCACAATGGCAGAACAGAGAAGGATAAGCTCCTGAGTATTATGAAGAATAATATACTCAGGCCCAAGGTAGTGCTGAAGAAAAGCTATCCATAAAAGGAAGAAATAGGATAACTATTTCAAAATCTCAGTAGTAGGCAAATAAAAAGTAGCCATAATGGAATACTAAGCCAAAGAAGGCTTGTAAACTTTAGAAAGTATATAAAAAACTGGGAGATGAATATCTAGCAAGAACAAAGACTCTGGAAGAAGTGAGAAATGAGAGATACTAATGGAGAATCCAAAAGTAAGGCTACTTGAGCCAAATCAACCCAGAGAAGAGAGAGTACCTCATCCAATCCAAGGGCATACAGCTCATAGACTGTGGTGCAAGGAGGGCAGTAAGGCCACTAAGGTAAAGTAATTGAGAAATGAGAGCAAAACCTTGGTTCTTATCAATAACTATAAGTAAGTATGAAGGCAGTTACTTGATCAATTTAAGTATAGTATACACAGTATGGCCCAAAACCAAATAAGAGCAAGCATGCCCCAGAAGAGGCAGTGAGCAGGCCATATCTTGGAATATGTAGTGTGAAGAGATATTGGAAGGGGGGATCTATTTGATAAGAATGTAATAGCAAGAGAGCAACTCAGCATAACCTTTAAAGAAGATGGCAAGATTAAGAGTATGATAAAAGTACTTGAGAAGAGCCAGGTCAACAAAGGAGAATTGGGAATGTGTCACCAGAAAGACAAAGTGAGGACTCAAGGAGAGTGCAAAAGTTTAAAGAGGGGTAAGAGAGCAGTCAGCTCAGGAAATAGGAGGGGACAAAAGAGCCCCTTGAAGTAGAATAAACCCAAATGTTTAAGACAAGTAACTGGGAAAGATGAAGTGGGAAAAATATGAGAAATCACTCAGGGCATACCAGAAGAATTATGGGAACCAAGAAGGGACAGAGACACTACAGGAGAACCAGACCAGGGGGAAGTTTAAGAGTAGGAGGTCTTCTCCTTCCCTCAGACATTTTTTGAGTGGAGTGAGGTAGATAACTATGAGCAGACCCTGTCTGAATGACAGACCTTGCAGCCACAGTCCTTCATGCAACCTTTGCACTCAGGGGTGTGGAGGGACCCAGAGGAGGTGGTAGAAGAGAAGGAGGGGGAGTAGGTATGTAATGGTATCTTAGAGAAGAAGGGAGCAGCAGTAGCTGAAGGGGCAGCCAGTGGAGGAGTACCACCATGTAGGCAGGTAGATTTGGCAGGGTACTAGTATGTATAGTAAAAGCAGCCAGAGTAAGAAGAGCAGGACCAGGCACCAACAGGGTGAACTCTAAGCAAGCAACTATAAGAAGTGGCCTTGGGAGAGAGGAAGTGGGAGGAAGTCAAAGACTATTTAGTAGTGGGGGCTTTGGGAGCCTCAGGGGCCTTGGGGCTCTTGGCAGAGATAGTGACAGCATAGGAGCAGACCTCAGGATTAGTGCACCAAACAAGTCAGTTCAAACCAGTTTGAATTCATCATATAATCAATTTGAACTGATCAGGATCAGTTCAAATTTGTCACATGATTAATTTGAATTAGTTTGAATTGTAACTGCTCTGATTCAAATCATCAAATTTGAATCACTGAATTCGAATCACTAAATTCAAATCATCAGATTCAAATCAACAGATTCAAATTATCAGATTTGAATTGCCAAATTCAAATTCTTAATTCAATTTACTGAATTCAAATCTCTAAATTTAAATGAGGGTTTGAATCATCTGATTTGAATCCCGTGATAAATCAAATTTACCATGTGATTCATTTACATGCATAAACAGAGAAAAATATTCTCAGGCATGTATATGAGCATACATATACAAACACAACCACCAACACATATGCAGACATATATATATACATACATATATACACACACTATGTCAACATCAACATCAATAGATCAGTCTCAATACTAGAGATACTTCAAGCCAGACTTCCTTGAACAATGTCCAGCCTACCTTAAATAATATTCCATGCTATGCTCCTCACTCCGAAGTTTGGCAATACTGTACCAAAACCGGAGAAAATGAAGTTACTTACAAATATTGAAGGTAATTTTTTTTTTTTTTTTTTTAAAAAAAGAAAAAATAAAACTTATAATTGTTTTAGATATATTTTATTTAATATAAATATAAATTTTTTAAAATATAGATAGAAATATAAAACACACAGTGGTTCTACAACAAATATGATAAAGCATATAAAGGGCCAACATTTAGATAAAATGGAGTTAAATATAGTATTAAGTAAAATTGATATTCCAGCTATAGTAAGTATATGATCTCTTTTTTATTTTTGTATAAATTTGAAAATATATCTTTTATATTCTAGGTTTTTCTTTTTTTTTTATAAAAAAAAAAAACAATTTAGCCATATTCTGCTTCAGAATTTCGAAATTGACTTATTCATTAGATTATATATGATGATCAACCATTTATGGCAATTGAGAGTACTTCTTTATGAAGTCTCTTTGGTCTTACCAAGTCTGATTTACACACTTCAAGCACTGATACTATTCATAATGATATTATGGAGGCTTATAAAAAAGAATATAATAACCTTCATCAAAAGCTTCAGATAAAATAAAGAATATTATTAAATTAATTATAATTACTGACTATATTTTAAATTTTACTATAGAATACTATGGATAAAATTTCATTCACAATTGACATCTGGACATCTCCCAATGTCATTTCATTTCTTAGTATTATGGGATACTGGATTAATTCCAATTGGCAGCTTCAAACTCTTACTCTTGATTTCGTAAAGCTTGAGAGTCCTCATTCTGGAGAAAATATTGCAGAAGTGTTTATAAACTGTATTCACAAGCTTGGAATTATAACTAAGGTATGAGAGTTTTTTTTTTTTAAAAAAAAAAAAAAAAAAAAAATTTTACTTTTAATTATTAATTATTTTCTATATATTAAAATTTTGAAATATAGATATTGGCTATCACAACAGACAATGCCTCCAACAACATCACATTTCTCTATATTTTAGTAACCAAACTTCAATAAGAAAATGTAATCTTTGATACTAACAACAATTATATACAGTGTCAAGCCCATGTTCTAAATCTTGCTGCTCAAGATTATCTCACACAACTATTTAGTGATTGGAGTGAAACTAGCAAGAGCTCTAATACTATTTCAAAGTTATGCAAATTGATTGTTACAATTCAATTATTACCACAATAGCAAAAAAAAACTTGCTGAACAGTGTAAAACAATCAATCTCAATTCAAAAGAACTTATTTTGGATGTTAGTACATAGTGGAACTCTATATTTGCAATGATTGAATGAGCACTAAAACTTGCTGTAGTATGTAAGTTACTAATAATAATAATATAAAATAGTATTTAGCTTATTAATTAATATTAACTTATTTAAATATATATAATTTAGGCACTAGATTCTATAGCTGCCACTGATAAAGAAATGCAGAATATGGCAATTGAAGAGAATGAGTGGGCAAAATTGAGAGAAGTTATTAAAGTTTTAGAGATAAGTAGAGAGGTATTTATTAATATTTTTACAGATTTAGTTTTATTTTACTTATCTTTTTTTATATTTTTACTCTTTATTTTTCTCTAGCATTTTAATGAATGTAC
>RBNI01000854.1:0-26356 GCA_003990745.1 Jimgerdemannia flammicorona | reverse complement strand
ATATTAAATTTCTTTTTTTCTTTTTTTATATTTTCTTCTTTTCATTTTACTTTTTCTTCTCTTCTTCTTGCTTTTTCTTCCTTTTTTCTTTCCTTCTTTTTATGTTTTTTTTTTTTTTTTTTTTTTTTTTTTTTTTTTTTTTTTTTTTTTTTTTTTCTTTTCATCATCATTTTGCTACTTGAAAATTTGATATATTTCTTCAGCTATTAATAATTGTATATATGGAAATTGTTTTCTTCTTATTGATTCTTCTTTGTTTAATTGAGATAGTTTAAATAATTATATAGAATATTTGAATATAGTTGCTAATGATATTGTTCCAGGATGTTTTAATCTTTGATTTTTATCTTTAAGCAATATTAATTCATTCTTCAGAGAGTTTACTTTCTGCTGATTTTCTTTTCTAAGCAAATCAATTTATTTTCCAGAGAGTTTACTTTCTGTTTTAATGTTCTTATCTCCTCTTCTGATATTAAAAGTTAGAAGTATAATAGTTGAAGTTGAAAAAGTTGAAGCTGAGGTTGTAATTCATATAGAGGTTGAAGTTGAAGAGGTTGATATTGAGTTTCAACATAAGGTTCAGATTGGAATTCAGATTGAGATAGAGGTTAAGAAGGTATAAAATACTAAGTTAGTAAAGATAGTACTAATCTATCAGCAGAAATAGCATTATAATCTACTGGCCAAGCATTAGTATGTTTGAATACATTGATAATTTTTCCAGCTGTATAAGTCTTCAGATAAACTTTACTAAATATTTTTACAAACATATATTTTATAACTATAACTCTATTATTTATATTGTAATATTGATTATAAACATGATTATATTTAGATTTTAAAGTCTTAAAAGAAGCTTATACAGTTGTAATATATATATTATATTGAAGATAATGCTAATAATAAAATATTATTAGTCCTATAAGTTTAAATACTTAAAAGATTGATATGATTTTTATATTTATCAAGCATAAGTAGGACAGATCTTATTAGTGTAGATCTTGTTGATAAAATTAAGTAAATAAAATATTAAATATATTGTTTAAAGAGATCTTCTTCTATATATCCTTTTTCAGTAAATCTCATAACTATACTAAGTGGTGCTCCATCTAATAGATTCTCAATAGCTCTTTTTTCTTTATAGATAATCAATAGTAATACTATAGAACCAGTAGCAGAAATTATTATATAATTAAATATATGATCTATTATAATTGCTACTGATACTTTAGATATCTATTGAGTATCTTTTAGAGCTAAAATATGTTAAATCTTCCTGAAAGACTAAAAGTAGTTTCATCAATATTCTATATCTGCTCAGTAGTAAGAGAATATTCATTGACAATTTTTTAAAGTTCATTAAAATAATTATCAATAATAAAAGGATTATATTTTTAAGCTCTTACTAATATTAGTAATTGAGATTTTTTAAAAGATATAGTTGAATAATTAGCTGAAATTCTATTCTACAAATCTTGATCTAGTTCTTTTATTGTAGAAAATAAATATTGTCTGGTTTTAACTATATACAAGATTAAATAATTAATTGAAGATTTTGTCAAGCCAAATTCAAGTTATTGTATATTAAGGCAATATCTAATAAGTTCTTTTTCTTCAGTAGTCAGAATAGTTTTAAGACCTAGATGACTAAGTAATCCAGTTTTCAGAGCTCAATATAAAGCTTTTTTTATCAATTCTAAATCATCTAGCAATACTATAAATACTATGAGATTTTGACTTTGGAAATTTCTAATAATATTATATAGTATTTTAATAGTCTCTAAATAATCCAAATGATCTAATTGATTCAATTGAGCTCTATTTTGATTTGATAACATAGTAATAGAGCAGAGATCAAAGCTATGAGAGAGGGTATTTGAGATTATTATCTAGATCTATGATGGACCTGTCTATATATATAGCAGAATATATCTGCACATTAAGAGGAGTATACCAAAATCTCTTACTTACTGAAATATACTTTGAAATTAAGGATAGAGATCAAAACTATAAGTTAGGAGAATGTAGAGATAGAGGTTGAAACTATATACTTTTTGTTAATCTGAAACTAAAATAAAAGTTTAGAGTACTTGTTATACTGAAATCTCTCATATATTTAAAATTAGAGAGAGTTCTGAAATCTTTAAAATAAAGGACCACTCACTGAGCAGAGGTCAAAACTAATATATAGAATTTCTGTCAATCTGTGGCCAATTAAGAGGCAGAGGTCAAAGCTATATATTTTCAGTTAATCTGAAATCAAAATAAGAGTTCAAAGTACTTTTTCATACTGAAAACATCTATATATATACTTGGAATTAAAGAGAATGGTATTTCAAAATCTCTGAAATAAAGAGCCACTCATTAGTCAGAGATCAAACTATAGAAGAGAAATTTGTTGCATAGTTTGCTATCATAAAAGAGGAATATTGTATAATTGAAACTCTGCTCTTCTTATTGGAATCATTATTATAACTATTTTAATACACTTAATAAAATAAAATAAAAATAAAATAATCAAGATATCAGAGAGCCTTAAAGGGCTTAAATTGAGATCTTAAGTTAAGAGCAGATTATCTTAAATTGAGAGCAGTTTTAAATTGAGAGACCAGGCAGCCTCTCAATTTAAGGCTGTCAATTTAAGACTATCTACTATCATAACTTAAGACTACTTATTATCTTGAATACCAAATTTTAGATCAACTATCTAATGGCTTCAATTTGATATAGATTAAAGGTTGAAATTATCATTATAATATCTATAACTATATTAGTTACTAAATTGTAATCTTGGAGACCAGATCTTTAAATTAGCAGCTTTAGCAATTTAGTAACTAGTATAGCAGAATATCTATATTAGTAATTGTAACTATTAATGTAACAGTATAGTATATAGCATAATATTTCCTTCTATTTTATATTCTAAAACAAAACCCTATTTGATATAATTATCTGAATCTTGAATATCCATCTAAATGGTTTATTGCCTATTTTCTAGATTGTAGAACTATGTAATTTTTAATAAAATAGATAAGCAAAAGTCTGATTTGATATATTGGACATTTATATTTATAATATTATATCAAAAGTGACCATTACTTTATTAGAATATATTAATGGAAATAGTCCATAGAAATGGTTAGCAATAGTGAGCAATAGTGATAAGTGGTAGATGGCAAATGATGAAGATAAATAAATATAAATATGTAACAAAAATCATAATTTCTATACAAATATTCATTCAAATTAAACTAAACTAAGTATACTAATTCTGATTAAAGGCTTTCTGAAAATATAACTATATAGAATAACTTTTAATAGTATAAAACTTGAATAAAAAATTATATAATATTATTAATAACTGATATCACAAAGATAGGCCAAATATATTAGATAACATAGGCAAATATATAGAATTATTAATGATAATAATATGTAGATATATATATTAGTGTAAGATATAGAGCTAATTTAAAAGATATAATTAATACAAAAAATAGATACTGAGGCTATCTTTATAGCTATACTTCTATACTTAGTATGTATATCTTTTTGATCCTTTTAAATAAGCCTCTTTTCACTCTATTCTTCTTTTTAAAACTCTTATAAATAAAATATATAATTCTAATATTATCTTTTTATATTCTCTACTTTCTACTTTTTTAGACTTTATTTATATATATATTTCATTTGTTTTTTTTTTTTTTTTTTTTATAGTCACTTAAACTTACTTTATTATTAGTTTATATTAAATAATATATAAACCCCAACCCCTACTCAGTTACTCTACTCAATTTCTCTAAGGAGTCTATCTCTGACTCTCTCTCTTTTAATACAACTAGCTTATTAATCACTACAACCTCTCTCTTACTTTGTATATAGATTAATTCTACTAAGTGATAGTAGTGACTACTCTGGGGGCCCCATCTCTTCTACTACTCAGACAAAATATCTACTATCAATTCCTTCTATCTCACTATATACTACATCAAGCTCATTTATCTCTTTTCTTTAAATATATATAGTCAATATTCAGCCAACCTCACTCACACTACTACAGTCTACCCAATGATGAGCTACTTATTCTCAGCACACTTTACCAAATAAATCCTCAAGTTCTCCCTATGAACCCCCTATCTAACTATACTTTTTACTACTCTTGGATAATTACTAACTAATACTTAAAAGTCTCTAAGTTCTCTACACTCTCCCACCTAATATTCTGATATCTATATAAAGCCACCCTCCTGCTTAACATTAAAGTACTCTTTATAATTAAAGGTCCTTCCAACAACTAGATATTTAGAGTAAAGATTCAATATAATATTCCTCCTTAGTATATATCACCATACTACTCAGAACTTTAGATATAGCTACTGCTGTACTATAGCATACTATGATCAGATTCTAGCTCAATTTTATATCTTATATCTGTTAGCTAATAAGCTATAAATTCTGAACTAGTCAGTATTGGCACTCTATACCCTTACTAATGTCAAAGTTTAATAGTAAGGAGTTACCCAGTAGTGAACTATTTTACTATCATATTAATGAACTCTAGTGTATCTCTCCTTTATCTCTCTGCTAGTGTAAGTTAATATAATGAGCTTTATCTGTTAATCTCTATCAAAATTCCTTATATCTCAAGTATCTACTGCCACTCAGTCCAATTATTGATAACAAATCATCTAAGGATCCTCTGAGAGAGAATGTCACCTCCCAGACCCTCTGCATCAGTGATAACTACTTACCACTCTATAGCTCTATAGCTCTCTTCAGCCACCAAGCTCTAAGATAGTATAATCTCTTCAGGAAGTCTATCAGAATTGATCTCTCCTCTTCACTAGTATTACTAAGATCTCTCACCTATCTGACTCTGCTTTTTAGTTCAGATTCAGTTTTTAGCTATCTTCAATAACCACTTTATCACTTAAAGTAAAAAGTCTAAGTAATATATTAGATATTATAACTTCAGCAATAAGTAAATATTAAGAATTATTATCTACTCTACTAGAGAGATATAGTATTCTTCTAAGCTCCAAAGAGTCTTCTTTCAGGTGACTATCTTTCTATCCTATCAGGCCTTCAGCAAAACTAACCTATATACTAATAAGAAGATACTTAGATAAGTATACTACTTTTTTTACTAGAATAATAGTCTATATAAATCTTCTTACTATCTTTTATATTAATTAATTATATATCTAGTAATCAAACTGTTTTAGTAAATTTTCATTATTATAAATATCTTTAACTATATATTTATATATATAAATGAAAATCTCAATAAGTTACATATAATAATAAAAGTAGTTTAGAGACTAATTATCTCAATAACTACTTTAACTATTATAACTTATTAAGATCATAAGATATAAGTAATATTTATTCAATTATATATTATTTTACTTATTATAATAATATACTGTAACGGTGACCCCAAAATGATGACATCAGTACAAAAGACAGCCTTTCCTCGCAAGCTACCAGATCGGAGCATAAGAAGATTATACGGTATATGAGATGAGCAATGATGACCAACTGTGAGTCATTGTGACCACAGCACAAGCATCCTGAAGAATATAAAAGAAGGATCAAGGAACTGCAGTAGCAGCAACCAACAAGAATCACCAATCCCAAAATATCTCAAAGACTTACCAAAAATAAAATGCCTGCTGCCCGCCAAACCTCAAGGTCAAGGAACCACCAAGATACCTCAGTTGAAGAAAGGATATTCCAAGACATCAGAAGAGCCATGAGGACCCACTCAAGAAGGACTCCTAGTATCTACCTGGATACTGCAGACCCTTATCACTTCATTCTCTACCGCTGTGAAATGGAAACAAGGATCACCATTGCTGCCGAATGCCTCCAAATGTGGCAGAAGTACAAAATAGGAAATCTCCTCTACCAGGAGTTTCCACAGGCCAGCACCCAAGAGCTACAAGATGCCACTTCCATAGATATATGCAAAACAAGGACAGCTAAGAAGATCCATTAGATCTTCAGGCATGCACCATGGTCAATTCCAACTTGGAGTATGTTAGAGTCTCAGATTTCAGAGACCTGTCATCCTGCCATATCAATGCACTAGAAGCCAGGGTAGCTACAGAAGCCCAGTCCACTATCACTCTCAACAGCGAAGAAGTAGAAGACTTCTGGCACCCTATCCTCTAAGATAACCCAGATCAATTCCTGCAAGGATTGATCTCAGTATTCCAAGGCCCAAGCATCTGGGTTAGATCTCCCCAAGACCCCACATTTGTTCCTTATTTTGTGGAAGAGAACCTCATAGACTAGAGAGCTCCAGACCTTGTTCCTGATTTTTCCACCACAGCCGAATGTGATGACATCATCGGCGATGACGTCATCCCGCATGACTTCGACATACGCGAGATGCACGACATACCCGAAGTATACGAAATGAGTGACCTGTATGACAAATTTGCGAATCTCATCTTCTTCAATGATGATGATGATGATGAAGCCCCCATGGTCCTGAACTTTCTACTCTAAGTTCTTTGTTATACTAGATAATGCCAGCACCGGTATTCTTATGTAACACTGGATAATGCCAGCACTGATATTCTCATGTAACACTGGATAATGCTAGCACCGGCATTTTGATGTGATACTAAATAATGCCAGCCCTAGAACTTGGTAGTTTTAGTTATTGGAATTTATATTTAGCTTTATATCTTAGCAACTATTGAATTATATTTTGTATAAATACCCATTTTATTTCCTCTGAAATAAAGTCAGTTCCAGTTTCACTTACACACACTTCTTTGCAAGCAATCTAAGAGATAACAAGACAGTTAAAGATAAGAAGTTTGAGGACTATAAGACCTTGGGAAGACACTCCAATAAGAACTTGCTTATAACAACTTGAGTTAGTCTAAGAGATACACCTTGAAGAGAATCTGGCATATTTGAAGGACTCAGCAACCACTACATGACAATACATATATAATATAAATTATTTTATTTACATAACTTAAGCTAACCTAACTCTACACTAAACCTACCTAACCCTAACCCTAATTTCTAACTCTAAAACTAATCTAAATTATATATATCTATTTATAAAATTTAATATATATAATAAATAGTATTTATTTCAATATTTTAATTATAATTTATATTATATTTAATAAAAATAAATAAAAATATAAATTAATATAAAATCTTATTAAAAGATATTAAATAATCTTAAGTTTAGAGCAGATGATCTTAAATTGAGAGACTAGGCAGTCTTAATTTGAGAGATCAGATAGCTTAAATTAGTAGATAATTTTATATTAAGAGACTATCTAATATCTCAATCTAAGGCTATCTGATTTCTAGATTTATAGCTATCTTATCTCTCAATTTAAAATTATCTGCTCTTGACTTAAGACCATCTGGTATTTTGATTTAAGATTACCTATCAGCCTTATAATTAAGACCATCTGCTCTTGACTTTAAGCCATCTAATATTTTGATTTAAGATCTATTTGATTTCTTATCTAGTCTATTATCTATCTATTATTCTTTCTATAGTTCAGTAAGTAAGAGTGCTTGAAATACTTTTGATTTATAATTAGACAATAATAGTTATACTATCTATACAATAGCAGATCATAATTATGTAGCAAGACTATGGTTATATAGTAAGATTATAGTTATACAATAGCAGGTTATAGTTATATAGTAGTAGATTATAGTTGTCTGATAATACTAGTTCATTATATTACTGGTATACATGGTTTCATTATCTATCATATAGTTTTTATAGTCTATATCATCTTCTTATAGTCTATTAACTATCTTGCAGTCTATTATTCATCTATCCATCTTATAGTCTATCTTCTACTACAGTCCTGTGGTCAATCTTCTATCTTTTGATAAGTTATATATATATGAATTATCTGAGTTATATATATACTAGTGAGTTATTCATCAGTAGATTTATTTAGCCTCAACAAATTCCAGTGTGATATAAAAGATCTCAGACAATAACTATCTCTCACTTTATTGGAAATAAGTGGCAAATAAGCTAACTATTTGTAGCAAATAAGAGTAGTTAGTAGTTTAGTAGTAAATAATATAGTAAGTACACAACCTCTAAGCCACTGAAAACACACATCACCCTCAGAACAAATTCAGAAATTATATATAAGATTACAAAGCTGAGTCAAACTGAAGTCACAGAGCACAAAGCTGAGTCAACTCAAAGTTACAAAATATAAGATTTATACAAATAGAACCTTATCAATCAGGACTAAATATATATATATTGAGCACTCAGACATATTGAAATAGAGAACTATAACAAATCAAAAAAACAACTACAATTCTTGAATATATACACAACTATGATCATCAAGATCTACAACTGTATCTGTGCTGACATTTGAAATGCCATTATCAATCAAGTCACACCTCCCCTGCCCCTCATGAATATCCATAGCCTGGCAACTTTCTATTTTATGGAAGCCTGATGGAATATCCTGAACATACTCAGTAAAGCCTACTAAATTGGACAAATTTCAAGCTACTATCAGATTGGCTGTCTTCTAGAAGATATGATCAAATACTACTATGACACAGATATTATCCAGATATCTCAACACTAGAAACTCATTATCTATAAATATCAATTTTGTGAGTACAGTACCTTTATTCCTTACCTCTGAGTTACTACTACTGAAATGGTTACCACTCTGTCTTATGGCCAAATCAATGATATAATATAAGAACTTAACCACAAGTATATTAAGTATGTTCAAACTACAGACAGAACCTTTCTGCATCCCAATGACCACATCCTACAAATGCCTCAAGTTGGATATATTATGAAGAATATCTATGATATAATCTAGTTTAATAATAATGAAGTAGAAGATAGTAATCCCTCTGACACTAATATGACCTCCAGCCAAGGATCCCCATCAGCTATGATCACTTTGCTAATCTTGCTGATAAACTTACAATAGTTCATAATCATCTACAAGATCTATTAGGATAATGACTACTGGTATAAGTACTAATCTGCATTCATATCTGATTACTTCAACTATAATGAAGAGACTAGAGAATATAACCTATATCTCCAGACAACCCTTGAGATCAAACCAACAACTCTATTATCTGAGTATAAGTAATATAAAGAACAACTACCAGCTTACTACAACTCAACAATATTATATAGTACCATAACCTATAGAAGCAAAGATGATACACTGATGTGGTGGAAGGGGATAGGCTCAATTCTTGATGACCCAGGTGCCTGGTCTTACTGATCTTGTTTCTGTTTTTGATACTTGTCACACCCTTTGACAAATTGGTGCAGGTCTTCTTCCATCTTGGGCCACCATATAGTTCTTCTTGTCTTGTCATATATATTGGTTCCTCCTAGGTATCCTTGCTCATGTACTTTCTTCATTACTTGATACCTCT
Source organism: Jimgerdemannia flammicorona (assembly GCA_003990745.1). Lineage (NCBI taxonomy): Eukaryota > Fungi > Mucoromycota > Endogonomycetes > Endogonales > Endogonaceae > Jimgerdemannia > Jimgerdemannia flammicorona. The sequence goes on along the minus strand of RBNI01000854.1, from coordinate 16,915 downwards.
TGCATTCAGGTATTACTAGCTTTCCTCCTTTTCTGAGTGTAGTGTTGTCTAGTTCAAACTGTTTCCAAGTCCAGTTGATGATGGTGATTATCTAGAGTTTGAGGTAGTTGGGCATCTTCTGCTGCTCAAGATAGCTGATTAATCCATAGTATAGCTCCTTATTCATATTGAATAGTCTTGATGGGAGTGTTTCAGAGTGTCCTTGAGAGTGCATCAGCATTGGTGTTAGCTCTTCCTGAGTGGTGCTTGACAGTACAGTCATACTCTTGCAGCCTGTAGATCCATCTGGCATATATTCCTTTGGGGTTCAGAGTGTGGAATAGCCAGGTAAGAGTGGAATGGTCTGTTTGGATAGTGAAGTATTTCCTGGCTAGGTAGTAGTGGAACTTGTCTACTACTCAGACTACTGCTAAGCATTTGAGCTTATATGACTCATAGTTCTGTTCTACTCCACAGGTACCTCAGCTTGTATAGGAGATGACATATTCATGTCTATCTTTCTTCTGAGCTAGGACTGCTCCAAGTCCTATAGCACTCGCATCTGTCTGCAGGATGAATTCTAGGTTCCAATCTGGTCTTCTGAGGATAGGTGCTTGGGTCAATCTAGTCTTGAGTTCATTGAAGGTTTCTTGGCACTCCTTGGTCCATTCGAATTTGGTTTCCTTCTTCAGTAGCTTGTAGATAGGTACTGCAATATTAAAGTATCCTTTGATGAACCTTCTGTAGTAGCTGGCCAGTCCAAGGAAGGCATGGACTTCTGTGAATGTTCTGGGTCTCAGGTAGACTGCAACAGCCTCAATCTTCATGGAGTCTGTGTAGATTCCAGTCTAGTTGATGAGGTGTCCTGGGTAGGTGATTTCCTGGGCTGCAAACTTACATTTCTTAGACTTGATGTAAAGGCCATGCTCCTTGAGCTTCTTGAGGGCTAGCTGTATATGATTGACATATTCCCATATAGTATTGCTGAAGATAATCACATCATCAACATAGACAAAGAGCCATTTTCCAATCTCATTGCTGAAGACTCTATTCATCATTCACTGGAAACTTGCTGGGGCATTGCACATTCCAAATGGCATTTGCAGGTAGATATAGGTGGCATCAGGTGTGATGAAGGCTGATTTCTCACTGGCATCTTGAGTGAGACCAATCTGATGGAAGCCTGAGAACAGATTCAAGGTGGTGTAGTATTTGGCTTTGCTTTCAAGAGTGGTAAGAATCTCTTAAATATTTTGCAAGAGCTGTCTATCCTTCATGGTGATGGCATTGAGCTTTCTGTAGTCAATGCAGAGTCTTGGCACAAACTCTCCAGGCTTGCTTCCTTTCTTCAGGGCAAGGACAATGGGTGAGGCCCAGGGGCTGATAGCTTGTTTAATGATTCCAGCTTCTTCCATTTCCTTGAGTTCTGCTCATAGCCACTCTCTGTAGGCAGGTGGTATGGGTCTGGCTTTCTGGTAAATAGGCTTGGTATCACCAGTGTCAACTTCATGGTAGTACTTGGGTTCTTGATTGTGGATATCCCTAAAGTCTGTAGCAAGTACTCCTTCATTCTAGTGCAGGATCTTGAGAAGTTGTTCTTCCAGGGGAAAGTTTTCTCCAATAGTGTATGTGTGCTTATTCTGGTCCTTTTCTTTCTTATGCTCAAGTTCAGTAATCTTGGTGGTAGTGTAGGCTCCTCTTCCTGTAGATCCAAAGCCTTGTTCTTCTCTCTTGGTCTTGATGAGTTTGATGGCTTCAGTGATCTTGGGCTTCTTGATTTCGTGGATCAGCATCTGGCCAATCCTGTCATGCTTCTTGACTTCAAATGAGGTGGTGGGGTTGTGATTCCTGACTATAAGGAAGATCTTGCCAGTGTAATCAGGGTTAATTACTCTTCCTTCAACTGAGATTTCGCTTTTGGCCAGACTGCTCCTAGTCTTGATAATTCCAGCATAGTTCTCTGGTAGCTTGACTCCAATTCCAGTACCAAGTAGAGTGGTGGTCTGTGGTTTGAGAGTAGCATCTTGAATGCTGGCAAGGTCCATTTCTATGGCTCCTTTAGTCTTATATTCTGAGATCTTGACTTCAGGGTGAAACTTCTTGACCTTGAGGGTGATGTCTAATTCTTGTTCCTCCTCATTGTCACTATTAGCCTGAAGCTCTGGGGGCTGGTCATCTTCTTCGGCTTTTCTTTTTGCTTCAGTGGCTTCTTGCTCATGTTTCTGTTGGTGGATTTTTCTGACTTCACTAATATAGGACCAGCAGTCATTCAGGTATTCAGAGCAGTATATTCTAGTACCATGGAGGCATCTTCCTTGAGGGGTATAGCCATCGATGATCTTGTTGTTCCTCTGCTCATCTGTGAGCTTGGGTGTCTTGTTCTTATTCTTGTTCACCAAGTGCATGAAGACCTCTGTGTCTTCTTCATCTCCTTCCTCCATGTTTGGTAGAACTCCTTTGTGGACATTGATAGAGACTCATACCCTTCTTCCCCTATAGTTGATCTGCATCTTCTGGACATTGAGATCAATGATGGTCTTGGCCTTGTGAAGCCATTGGTTGCCAATGAGGATATCATAATTAGTGGTGCTTGTAACAATCATATCTACTGGGATGGTAGCTCCTCCTATCTTGATGGGGACTTCTCAGATTTTGCCAAAGAGGGTAGCTCATGTACCATCTGCTGTAATATAGACCATCTTGGTGGACTCTTCAATGTCTCAACCTAGGTGGTCAATTGCCTTCTTGCTCATGAGGCATCCTCCAGCACCAGTATCAATGATGACATCAAAGATACAGTCTTCAATCTGACATAGGGTATAGGCTGATGTCTTGCACTAGTCTTCAGATTCTTTACCTGAGTTTTCAGATTCTTCCTATGCATTGTGAGCTTCTATAATCTTATAATCTTGATTCTTAGCAATAGTTGTAAGTCCTACTCTCAACTGTTGTCTGAAGGCAGGGACTTCAGCTAGCTGTCCAAAAGTGGCATTGACCTTCTGTTCCTTAAGGTCCTTGTAGATATCATACTAGTGGATCTTGGTCTTGTGCAGCTTCTGTTCCTTCTTGCTTTCACTTTCTCTTGAGACTGGAGTAGTGCCTTCAATGATTTGGTGGGCAGCTTCATCTAACTCTATGTCTTGATCAATCTCCTTGGGTTGGGTCTTTCTTTGAATAGTGATAGCTGGGGTCTTCTTTGGTCTTCCAACTGGCTTGCTGTTGCTCTTCTTGTCATATGGCTTGGACCAGGTTCTGGTATCTTTAGTAGCAGGGTAGAATTCAAGCTCCTCATAGTATTCTTCATCATCAGTGTCACCAATCTCCTCGATGACTACTGCATTGGTTTGTTCTCTGGTTCTGCTAGCATTGCTTAGTTGGGCTTTGTGTCTTGTTTCAGTTATGCAATTCTTTACATAGTGGCCTTCTTCTCTGCATCTGAAGCATGTGATATTGTGTTCTTCTATAGCAGCTGCAAATCTCTGTACTGGTCTCCTGTTGGCACTTCGGACTTCTCTAACAACATCACTAAGGTGTGTAGTCATCTCAGCAAACTGCTTGACAAGTTCCTCCACAGGGTCAGCTTTGGCTGTCTTGGGGGTAGGTGGGAATATTTGTCTGTTTACAACTATGGCAGATATGATACTAGTTGGTTTTGATGGCTCCATCTTGATGCCAGTTATTTTCTCCATTGAGTGTTCAGCAGGATGTCTGGCAGTCAAATATCTCTGTGCAAAGACCACTTTGTAATCAAGAGTCAGTGTAGCTGAGGTAGACCAGATTGCTAGGACAATTTCAGAGTGAACTCCTTTAAGGAAGATTGAATCCACTATTTGTTCCTTGAGGGCATCATCATAGTCAGCCAAGACAATCTGGTGGCAGATTCGAGTATAGAATGAGTTGGGATCTTTACTAAGTCTCTGGCAGATAGTATTGAGTTGATCCTTGAGAGCTTGCTTGATCTCTTCAGTATAATATATTGTTCTAAGGAAGGCCTTCATGTTGGCAAGTTTGGCTGCACCAGCATCAGCAATGGTGGCTGCATTGAACTTATCTCTGGCAGATTCTCTGAGGCTGACTGGTAGAAGGGCTAATTGTGCATCCTTACCAAGGGCTTATATAGTAGCAAATTGTTCAAAGTCTTCAATGAAGGTCAGGATTGACTCTTCAGTAGTATATCTATAGAATGTGGAGAGATGAATTTCTATCTTGTCTTGAATTCTTGCAGGGGTGACTCTTATAGTCAGGGTAGTTGTTGTGGGGGTTGTTTGTTTTTCAGCTTAAAAGTGAGAGATTCATCTTGAATTACCAGCCAATGGGCACCAAGTTGTCATGTAGTGGTCGCTGAGTCCTTCAAATATGCCAGATTCTCTTCAAGGTATATCTCTTAGACTAACTCAAGTTTATTATAAGCAAGTTCTTATTGGAGTGCCTTCCCAAGATCTTATAGTCCTCAAACTTCTTATCTTTAACTATCTTATTATCTCTTAGATTGCTTGTAAGAAAGTGTGTATAAATGAAACCAGAACTAGAACTGACTTTATTTCAGAGGAAATAAGAGGGTATTTATACAAAATATAATTCAATGGTTGCTAAGATATAAAGCTAAATATAAATTCCAATAACTAAAATAAAATGCCAGGACAGGAAAAACTCCTAAGTTCCTGGGTCAGCACTGATGGTTATATAGGTTCAAGATACTGGTATAATTCAGTGTCACATCAGAATACCAGTGCTGGCATTATTCAGTATAACAAAGAACTTAGAGCATAATGTTCAGGATCATGAGAGCTTCATCCTTGTCATCAGAGGTCAGAATGTCTTTGAAGGAGATGAGGTCCATGAACATTTTGTCAAGATCACATAGGTCATGCATTTTACATACTTTGATGTTGCATGGGATAACATCATTGCCAATGATGTCATCACATTTGGTGGCAGAGAAATCAGGAACAAGGAGATCTGAAGCTCTCCAGTCTATGAGGTTCTCTTCCACAAAATAGGGAACAAATGTAGAGTCTTAGGGAGGTCTAACCTGGATGCTTGGGCCTTGGAATACTGAGATCAATCCTTGCAGGAATTGGTCTGGGTTGTCCTGAAGGATAGGATACTTCTACTTCATCACTATTGAGGGTGATAGTGGACTGGACTTCTGTAGCCACCCTGGCTTCTAGTGCATTAATATGGTGGGATGACAGGTCTCTGAAATCAGAGACTCTAACATACTCAAAGTTGGAGATTGACCATGGTGTATGCCTGAAAATCTGATGGATCTTCTTAGCTGTCCTCATTTCATATATATCTATGGGAGTGGCATCTTGTAGCTCTTGAGTGCTGGCCTGTGGGAACTCCCAGCAGAGAAGGTTTCCTATTTTGTATTCCTGTCACATTTAGAGGCATTCAGTAGTAATGGTGATCCTGGTTTCCATTTTACAGCAGTAGAGGATATAGTGATAAGGGTCACCAGTACCCAGGTTGATACTAGGAGTCCTTCTTGAGTAGGTCCTCATGGCTCTTCTGATGTCTTGGAATATCTTTTCTTCAACTGAGGTACCTTGGTGGTTCCTTGACCTTGAGGTTTGGCAGGCAGTAGGCATTTTATTTATAGTGAGTCTTTGAGCTATTTTGGGATTGGTGGGTCTTGTTGGTTGCTGTTACTGCAGTTCCTTGATCTTTCTTTTATATTCCTCAGGATGTTTGTACTGTGGTCACAATGACTCACAGTTGGTCATCATTACTCATCTCATATGCCATATGATCTTCTTGTGCTCCAATCTGGTGGCTTGCAAGGAAAGACTGTCTCTGTGCTGATGTCATCATTCTGGGATCACCATTACAATATTAATATTGGGCAAGGCATACAAAATACAAGTCAAAGGCCGCACAAGGCGCATAAGCTGCACAAACTGGACCGCACAATCCGGACAAGGCACAAGCCGAAAACCGCACAAGCCGAAAACCGCACAAGCCGAAAACCGCACAAGCCGAAAACCGCACAAGCCGAAAACCGCACAAGCCGAAAACCGCACAAGCCGAAAACTGCACAAGCCGAAAGCCCCACAAAATTGAAAGTCGCACAGATCGCACCTGATATCCCTTTATACAATATTACCCACAAGACCAAAAACAAAAGGAGAGAAATAGCGTTTTGAAAAAAAAATCAAGCAATGAAATTGTACAATTGTTTAAGGATGAGAATGTATGGGAAAAAAATCAATGTTAAGCTGGAATTATGCTATATTGGAAATTTATTTTGCATTATGTCTTCCTGGTTCTCGGGACGTTGATGTACACCTTTAGTGCTGTGAAAGAATATTTTGAGATGTGGTAAATAGCCCGAGTGCATAATGACCAATTGACCTCATAACCAGCAAATTTTATATGTGAACTAGATGTACCAGCCGAGGATAGGCAACTGACCGAATGTATGCCGGATGTTCCGCCTAATGGATGATATGGCTTGAACGATTTAGGAAAATAAATCAGTCCTCCAATTTAAAACATTCGCCTTCTCAGGCTTTATGCGGGGTTTGGACTGATTTCAAGGTTGGTGTGCACTTGGATATGTCACTGTTATTATTATTATTATTTTATATAGGATAATGATCATACATAACAGAATAATTTTGGGTAGCATTTCATTTTTGGATGCCAACCATTTAGTACCATTGATATTGCGTAGAGACTCCACTACAGAGAGAGACTCGTCTGCATTAAGTGTATTCAGCATCTTTATATCTATGTGCATGGACTTGACGGTGGCTATGAAAACAGTCTGGTCCGTTCTGCGGCTCATCTTCGTCATTTTGTCCCTCGTCGTTCTCAGCGGTGTATAACCCCCACCGCTCGCCCTCCTACAGCGGCTCACCGTCTTCCAGCAGCCATTCCCATACCCATCAAGGTTAATTGCTGCCTAGCCACCACACTGTGACAAGTTGTCATGCTCCTTAATCATCGGATAATCATTCCGCTAATTATCCCTCTAGAGACTATTCGTCGCCACCAGCGAATAATTTGCGGCCAGCGGCAATGCGTCGCCCAGCTACAAATCGTCACTCAGCAGTAACTTGGTGCCCGTTTCCCAGCAGTTCCTCGTCACTCTTTGCCATTCCCATCGAGCAAGGCGAGATTCGTCGTCGCCCTGCAGTAATGCGGTCGCCAGCAGAGGTTCGTCACTGGCATCACCCATAATTATCCCTCCTCAATGGCAAGTTGTCGCTCACATGCAAATCGTCCAGTGGCAAGTCATCAGATAAGGTCGGTCCATGATATTTATTGTTGCAAATGTGATTATGATGGAGTGGGAAAAGAATGGGGATTGACATTCGGGCAGACGTGTTGTGTCGATTTAGCAAAATGGGAGTGGCCAGAATTTCAGTATTACGTTACAAGTATAATAATCCTAATTTTATTTTTCCTATTCATTTTATGACCGAGACATAAAACTGAAAATTAGACCTGAAGAATGGCCGCTTCATATCCAAAACAATTTCGAATGTACCTTGTTTATTCGAGTTCGGCGACTTCGAAAATGTGAACGCAACCTCTCACCATCCCGATTTTCCTGTATCACAAATCCTTCGCGATAATGTATGGCGGATGAGGATGAGGTGAAAAGGATAATATGGAAGTTCTGGGAGTGTCAATCACTGCCAAGAGGCCGAGTTGATGAGTTGAAGGGTGCCTTTCGACTGATTGGCGGGATTTCCGGCAAAACCTTTTTCGAGAGCTCTAGAATACATTCCTCTGACACGTTCAATGAATAATCCTGCATGGTAGCAATATTAACGCGTCCAGGCCCAAGTCCAATTCTTTCTGGCCGCCGCACCGTTACTGCGCGCCGTCTGTCCATGTTTAAAGGAAAATAGAGGGGGCGAATAGTTGAATTAGTGTTTTTTTTTTTTTTTTTTTTTTTTTTTTCTTCTTCGCAAGCATCAATCTCACAAAATTGTTGGTGAGTTGATTGGCGCCTTCATCATCTTTTCAATTGCAAAAATCCTTTCAAGTCAGATGAGAATATTGGAAATACAGTGCCAAAGTCAAATACATAGCAACATTCTTAAAATCTCCGGCATCATAATATTCATGGTGTACAATAGAAACAGGACTTATTTCTAATACATATAGATATTTTGTCTTTGAATGTACAATGTTTGTAATTATGTGACATTATATAATAGTCTTGCCAGAAACAACAAAGGCTTGAACTCTAAAGATATCATACTCAGCAGTGAGATATTTTTATGATTAACAGCATGCTACTAATAATAGCAGTTTAGATATTCGGATAAATTCATCTATTGTAAAATGTGCATGATTGGGCCAATAGCTGACTGGCCACAAGTATATAAGCAGACTGTATATATTCCTGACAGTCAATTTTTTTTTTTGTTTTATAGACTCAGAGTCTTGCAGATTTTTATTGGAAGAGAACCTAGACTATATAGACCAAAAATCTCCCCCACTATCCATCAAGCACTGCCCTCCCATTAACCTAGGCTAGCTATTGTCCAGCAGCTCAACCATGCCAGGTACAGCAGGGCCTATAGTAGCCCATACCTCATTTTACATACCATACTCTCTCTACTATCAGGGGGAACTCAGTCATATACCAATGACTAAAAGTATATATTTAAAACCCCAACATATGTACAAGGCCATGTCTGAGCTGAATAGAATAGCCCCTGCTATCCTAAGAAGAATGACAGATAAAGAAAAAACCCTCATCAAAGTACATTATGATAGATAGGGTGTAAGCACACAACCTCCAAGCTACCAAAATCGCATGGCATCCTCAGAACTAATTTGAAAACCACATGCGAGACTACAAAAACAAGAGATCATCTGGTTACACGAAATATGCCAGCAAGCATGAGAACCCACCGCTAAGATATAAGAATACTAGAAGAAGTACTACAACCATAAGACTGACTCTGAACTGCTATAACTAGTTTGGTATACTGTACTATTACAAAGGAAACTGAAAGTACCAAACTCAAAGTGAGACAAGAAGAACTCTATCTCATCTACCAAAAGGTTCACGAACTGCACTTATCAACTCAAGACCAAGATACACCATGACTATACAAGACCTCATTACTTAGTGGAAGCAAAATGCATTTGAACAACTCCGTTCGCTCTATCTGTGTCACCTCCATTGGAGAGTGACAGACGCTTCATCTGAACTCAAGAAAGCCGACAATGTCAAAACCAATCTCAAGCCATCCACGTGATAGATATTACTACTAGAAATTGTCTCGGATTACAGAAAATATCATTTCCAAGAGGTTCGAACTCCCAGCCACGACATTGGGAGCCCTTGCCCTAGACGAGAATGGCCAGTCCTCGCAAATGCGCCAGCAGACCAAAAAAAAAGAGAACCAAGACCTGTTATCCTTGTACAACCACCACCACCAAGGACAGCCTTAATCTGCAAGAGATAGAAGTGATGACACCTTGAAACTGATGATGTCAGAAGTCAGAAAACTGCTCAGACTTTGCCAGTGACAATGTCATCAATAGTGATGTCATCAAAGACTATCCAGACAGTGCCTAAACCATAAATAGCCTAGCAGTCGTAGTATAGTTAGATTAGCCTTGTACGACATGACTGTAAACTGACTCAGCAGTCAGACGATCTCTTGATATGTCAGATCACACTTGTACTACGTGACTGCATTTCGACTCAGCAAAGCACTTAGTGCTACACCCATATTTAGCATAGTCCAGATAACCCCTCACTAGTATAAATACCCCCTCCCCCAGACCTCAGAATCTCAGACTCGAACACACAAGAACATTCCTGAATACTTCTCAAATATCCTCCACACAACTACTCCTAGTATAGCAATATTATGAATAGAGAATAAATCCATTTAAATATCCCACAAACCACTCTTAAGTAAACCCGCCCCTGTTAGGTCCTACTCCTAACTCCATCACGAAATTTCCTAATTGGGTATTGTCTGCAGCAATATGCCAATTCAACTAAGCTGGCCTTAGTTTCTTGAACTTCCTGGAATACGGAAAATCCTGAATATCCAGAACTAGTCCATTGAAAGGACTTTGGTTGAGATGTCAACCTGATCTTGAAATCAATAAGCGTAGAGGACGTACTCTATACGAAATTGATCTTAACCATAAGAAAACAGTCTTCCAGAATATCCAGAACTTCCAGAAAACCCTTCCAGACCTACGTAATGGTTACTCTAAAAAGCAACCCTCTTACAACTTGGTAGCAGTGGTTTACAATCCAATTCCGCTTCAAGACGCTTCCTCACCCTGCTACAAACCCTTCTGCGAATTCCTACAAATTGGTATAAAGCCCAACCTCTGAACTGGGATTTATCATGAACCATCTGACAATCTGGAGAGAATTGAACCTGACGTACAAGGACAATTTGATCTCCACACCTGCAACAAGTGGGACAAACTTCATTCAAAGAAAGAAGTACTCCAATTAAACCAGCAAATAGGTGAAACCCTATTCACTGAACTCCTTGTACTACACCCAGCAAGTCAAGACGAAGAAGGTCTTATAGAAGCCTTCTTTACTCTTCTCAACAAGAGTTTTGTCAGCTCCACAAATCCGAGCGACCTAGGACAACCAGCAGCAGTCTTTCTAGCCTTAGTTCCTCACAAAGCCCAAGCCTCTGTAGCCAAGTGGCTCAACTCTACCGACTTTCACCGCACCAGGACCAAGACCGCGTTATACTACCAATTCCAGAACAGCAAGGCCTGCCATATTCTTAAAGAAGAAGCAAGAGAAACTCTTCATCAATCACCTGACCCCAAACCTAAAGCAGGCTCTACTACAGCCCTACCTGAATCTGAAACCAATACCAAACTAGAACTTGACCTTGAATTAAGTCCATCTGAAATCAGATATACAACTGATTCCATCTACTTTGACGCCAAGCAAACCCAAGTACATGGGGACCAAACTGAAGAAGAGAAGGAGTATCTCAGTGAATTCGATCCCGGATACACCACCGAAGGAGACATACCTCCATCAGGACAGAACACACCTATACAGCAATAGACAGCTATCTATCAAGCCCTTACTCCAGATCCACAACTATTACTCCAGCAACTTACACAGACCCAAAGAACCCCATCACACTCTGCACCAGTACCTCAAGTAGTACCAGTAACACCATGACCAGCAGTCCAACTGCCTCTAGTAAACAATATGGCAAACCAACAGATTCTAGACCTCACAGCCCAGGTAGCCATAATGGCAGCAACCATTACTGCCTTAGCTGAACAGACCCGACCTACAAAAAATCTGAGCCTACCTACCTTCAATGGTACTGCACAAGAAGTCCAAAGCTTCATTAGTATAGTTGACACCAACTTTGAAGCCAATCAATGGACCAATGAATGAGTCACTGACCATGTTCTGACAAACAATTAAGACCACACTCTGGAATAACTCTTTGCTACCACTATAGCCTATGTCTGCCAAGTTGTTACATTCTTCCAAGGACCTGCCAAAGAATGGTGGTGAACCCTTCCTGAAAAACCCCTCATATGGGACACCTGACCTGCAGTAGTTGCTCAGAATGCAGCAAATAATGCCCCAGGATATGGAGCCCATCCTGCAGCCCCTGGACTCAAACAACTCATGATTGCTCAATATCACAGCGAAACCATGATCGCTGAATCTCGAGTAAAACTTTGTAATCTCAAATTTAATGTACATGGCAAGGAGGAATTTGAAACCTTCTGTACAAAACTCGAGTCACTCCTGAACACCGTTGGCCTAGAATATATCGCCAATGACGAAGCACAAAACGGTACAAGAGCAGACCATTTATTCGATGCCCTGCCTGAATGGCTTACTAGAAAAATCCGAGAACAAGGATGCCCAGTTGGGTGTGACCATCAACAATGGTGCCTGGCAAGAATCAAGACTATGGTCAAGCGGATCCTCACAGCTGGACCAATTCTGCCCCGAAGACAATTCAACAACAAGGAAAAGACTTGGACCAAGAAAGAAGAACCCAAGCACGAAGCATCCCGAGCTCCCTCAACATCTATTTCATGGACACCCAGAAATCATGAACCCACCCAGCTGAGCACCTTCAAGAAACTTACTGAAGGTGAAAGGAATGAACTTAGAAGAAGTGGAGCATGCTTCTATTGCTGAAAGACGGGACACATGGCCAGTGCCTGCCCTAACCGAAAACCAACACGAGCAACTATTACCACTCTGCACCACCTCAACAATCTGACCACCAGAACACTAGACTTTGTCAAGTTGAGACAAACTGCTAAGGCCCCAACCAAAGGAAGTCAAAAAGCAGCTGGATATGACCTGTATACAGCCAAAGAAGCTACAGTCTCCAACCGAGAAGTCAAACAAGTCTATACAGGAATCAGTATCCAAATCCCTGAAGGACATGTTGGAAGAATATACTGTCACAGCAGCCTAGCATTGAAAGGACTCTCAGTAGAAGGAGGAGTCATTGACGAAGACTATACAGGCGAAATTATTGTCCTCATCTGAAACCACAGTTGGACACCCTTCAAGATTTCCATTGGATTCTGTATTGCCCAGATCCTATTCGAAAAAATTGAGTCAAACCTGATAGTCAAGGAAGTCCCTGAACTACTGCCCACCATCTGAGGATCCAAAGGATTCGGTTCATCTAACAAGACCCCAGTCCAACCTACCACGAACAAAGAAGAACAATTCTACAAGAAAATCGAAGATGGATATGTACCAAGTGGCCGATGCCCCCATGGTATTGGAATGTACTCTTCCCGAATAATTGATGATTGCTTCTCTTGTGTCAATGAACTGGCTCAAAGAAGAACTAACAGAAGGAAAGCTCCTACAACCGAAATCACCACCATTGGATCAGACAAACTGCTTACACTTAAAGCCTTTGTCAATCGAGCACCTGTCAAGATTATGATAGACAGTGGTGCCTCAGGCAACTTCATCAATGAAGAAACAGCCAACAGACTCAAGGTCTTCACCTCTCCGGTACAACAAACTCAAGCAGTTGCCACAGCAGATGGAACCTCACATGTCATTAGCAAGGAAGTCCACAATCTACCCTTCCAAATCGGTGACTATCGAGTACATGTTACTCTCCAAATTGTACCACTCCCTGACAATGAAATCATCCTTGGAACTCCATGGTTAAAACAAGAGAACCCCATGATCGATTGGGTAAATCATTCTCTGACCATCAAGAAAGGACGCCACAACTTTAAACTGCAAGGTGAAAAGGACACACTCAACTCTAGTGACCCTGGACCAAAGATTACCCACATCAACAAGCTATAACTCAAGAAATTGACCAAGAAATGCCCTCTCTTTGCTATCTCCATCCATCTATCCAAAGGAGAACCTGAGAACTCTGAAGAAGACTTTTCCAAAGTTGACAGCCGTGTCAGACCACTACTCCAGAAATTCCGAGATACATTTCTGAACCGAACTACAAAACCACCTACACCTGTCATTATTAATGACCAAGAAGAATACAAAGTTGAACAAATCCTCAACAAACACAGCCACAAGAACCATCCAAATGGTACAACAACACCAGAACAAATTAGAAGGCCCTGACAAGGATGTCAAAAGCTAAGAAGGGGAGAGTTGTAAGTGCACAACCTCCAAGCCACCAAAATCACATGGCATCCTCAGAACTAATTTGGAAACCACATACAAGACTACAAAAACAAGAGATCATCTGGTTACATGAAATATGCCAGCAAGCATGAGAACCCACTGCTAAGATACAAGAATACTAGAAGAAGTACTACAACCATAAGACTGACTCTGAACTGCTATAACTAGTTTGGTATACTGTACTATTACAAAGGAAACCGAAAGTACCAAACTCAAAGTGAGACAAGAAGAACCCTATCTCATCTACCAAAAGGTTCACGAACTGTACTTATCAACTCAAGACCAAGATACATCGTGACTATACAAGACCTCATTACTTAGTGGAAGCAAAACACATTTGAACAACTCTGTTCGCTCTATCTGTGTCACCTCCATTGGAGAGTGATGGACGCTTCATCTGAACTCAAGAAAGCCGACAATGTCGAAACCAATCTCAAGCTATCCATATGACAGATATTACTACTAGAAATTGCCTTGGATTACAGAAAATATCATTTCCGAGAGGTTCGAACCCCCAGCCGTGACATTGGGAGCCCTTGCCCTAGATGAGAATGGCCAGTCCTCACAAATGTACCAGCAGACCAAAAAAAAAGAGAACCAAGACCTGTTATCCTTGTATAACCACCGCCACCAAGGACAGCCTTAATCTGCAAGAGATAGAAGTGACGACACCTTAAAACTGATGATGTCAGAAGTCAGAAAACTGCTCAGACTTTGCCAGTGATGATGTCATCAATAGTGATGTCATCGAAGACTATCCAGACAGTGCCTAAACCATAAATAGCCTAGCAGTCGTAATATAGTTAGATTAGCCTTGTACGACATGACTGTGAACTGACTCAGCAGTCAGACAATCTCTTGATATATCAGATCACACTTGTACTACGTGACTGTATTCCGACTCAGCAAAGCACTTAGTGCTACACCCATATTTAGTATAGTTCAGATAACCCCTCATTAGTATAAATACCCCCTCTCCTAGACCTCAGAATCTCAGACTCGAACACATAAGAACATTCCTGAATACTTTCCAAATATCCCCCACACAACTACTCCTAGTATAGCAATATCATGAATAGAGAATAAATCCATTTAAATACCCCACAAACCATACTTAAGTAAACCCGCCCCTATTAGGTCCTACTCCTAACTCCATCACGAAATTTCCTAATTGGGTATTGTCTGCAGCGATATGCCAATTCAACTAAGCTGGCCTTAGTTTCTTGAACTTCCTGAAATACGGAAAATCCTGAATATTCAGAACTAGTCCATTGAAAGGACTTTGGTTGAGACATCAACCTGATCTTGAAATCAATAAGCATAGAGGACATACTCCATATGAAATTGATCTTGACCATAAGAAAACGGTCTTCCAAAATATCCAGAACTTCCAGAAAACCCTTCCAGACCTACATAATGATTATCCTAAAAAGCAACCCTCTTACATAGGGCCTAGTTCTTCTAGATGAGATAAATAAAGAACTTACACATAAGGTGAGAGAAGACCCTCAATACTCTACTACTCAAGTCTATGAGCCTCAATCACATTGCTGTATCAGCTCCCAGTTCCAGTTAAGTGTAGCCAAGATATCTGAAATAGGTAGCCTTAGGTCCCCTAATTCTCTCTAATAACTAGGGCCCAATCCCATATATTGTCAAAAGAAGCTATGAGTAATATCTACCACTTAACTGCTCTGTACCAATCAAAAGGCCCCACTGAAGCAGCACCCACCCCAGCCTCAATAACTGCCCCCAGCCTGGCATCCTACTGGTTCACCATTATTACCCTTTTTTCTATCTATTATAGCCATCTCTCCTTCCATCTTAATAACACCTGAAAAACAGTTACCTATGCCAGAACTGTACTTGCTGGGAAGCTCATTAAAGCCAGAGGGCCCCACCACAGGCACTGAGGACCTGCAGGTAACCTACACTGGGCACTTGATGCTCAAGATTAGCTGACTTCCTATATAATCTATGATACTTCAAGACAATATCTTATTGATAACAGCAAAAGAAAGAAGGTGCTGCACCAAAATGAGCACACCTCAGATATAGCTGAAGGCACCAGAATCTGTGAAAAAGTGGAGAAGACACTGATCTGACATCAATAAAAGGGAAACTCATCATCATTACTCTCCTCCCACTATGCCTCTATAGATACAGGCAAACCAACCTGAGATAGAGGGGGGTAATAATAGAGAAAGGGGACTTGGAAGGTTGCCTACCAAACCTTGTGACTGGTAAGGTAGCGGAGAAAGGAGCTGTTCCTGACAGTCAATGCCATCAGCGCACAATTTGCAATGTGATTATGCCCCTGGCAGCCTGCGATGACGTATCATGATGTGACGGTTTATTTTTTTTGCCATCAACACACGCGCGCCCTGTAATAGCACCATTATTCACCCCACACTCCATTGCCTATCCGCTTTCCTTCCACCTCATAAGTATTCTCACTTCCACCCTTCCATATCGTTCGCCCCCTCAGAATATTCTTCTTTCCACATCGCTTATCCCCACAAAGTATTCCCCCTTCCACAAATAATTCCCCCTTCCACATTATTCACCATCGCAACTACCCTTCTTTCCGCATTGTTCGCCCTCACAAAATATTCCTCCGCATCGTTCAACCCTGCACAGTATTCTTCCTTCCGCATCATTCACCTCCGCAAGGTATTCTTCCTTCTACCCTTCCATATTTTTCACACCTGAAAGGCTTCCTCCCCACCCCCATCCCTACCCCCACAAAGATTTAAAATCTAACCCTTTCAACTTTTGACATATCATGCTCTCTCAAACTCAAACTCGCCGACATCCACCTGTTCGACATCCACCCGTCCGACATCCACCCGTCCGACATCCACCTGTCTGACATCCACCCGTCCGACATCCACCCGTCTGACATCCACCCGTCCGACATCCACATCCGTCGAACATCCACAATCATGCAACATCAACATCCACATCCATCCACTGTCAACATCCATCTTCACCTGCGATAGCAATTTAAGATAAGTTTTCTTTACATCTATTGAGGGGTTCGGATGGAGGGCATGGAGGGGGGGCGTGGTGAGGTGGTGGAAGGTGTGAGGGTGTGGTTGGGGGCATGGGTAGGTGATGGAGGGCATGGGGAGACGTGGGGGTGGGGGTTGGGTTGGGACGTGGGGAGGCATTGGGGTGGGGGTCGGGTTGGGACGTAGGGGAGGCGTGGGGGTGGGGTCATAGGGAGGTGGTGGAAGGCGTGAGGGTGGGGGTGGGGGTGAGGCAGGGGGGGGTGGGGGGGGGAGTGGGGGG
>RBNI01000853.1:0-26388 GCA_003990745.1 Jimgerdemannia flammicorona | reverse complement strand
AAAAAAAAGTATAGTCTTGTACATATGTTGGAGTTTTGAATATATGTCTTTAGTCATTAGTACATTATAATGTAGCAGACACTTAATCTTGTAAGTATGTCAAATTTCTGTATCTTGAATTCTTAATCTTCTTTGACTCCGCGGAGTCCTCGGTGTGCAGGAGTGGGTGAGTTCGAAGTGTATCTGCCCACAGGCTTACTAGTTCCTTTGCTTTCTCTTTGCTTTGAACTATTTCGATCTGAGGTTTATTCACTCTAAGATACTGAGTTATTTATACAAGTTTGCTAGCTATAAGGTAGCTAAGTTATGCAGCTAAGTTTATGAGTCATTTAGTAAGTGTCAAGACTTTTTAATATTATCTAAATGCTATACTATATCAGGTCATCGATTTCGCAAGTGTCGAGATATTTCGACATTGTCTAAATCAGAGACTTGGCTAACTATAAGGCTATACTATACTGGGAATCGGATTCAGGTACCGCGATCAAATGTCTAATTCCCCTGATTCAGATTACTAATTCGGATTGACCATCACAACTTCCTCCTGAATAGGTGATTCGTCCCTGAAATATCCTATTCATTCAAACTCCCAGGCTTTCATGGTTTGTATGGTCTTATACTGTACAATTTGTTGTATCACGGTTTCCCAATGATGTCGCCTGACTCGCTCGAAGTCTGTAGGGGTTATTTCTTGGATATGCACTAGTGCTGGTTCATCATCTCAAAACAGCTTATGAATTCTCTTGGCAATGATGATCTGTAAATAAGAGAGTTGACATTCTGCAATCCAATCTTCTTTGGTCATTTCCGCATTCTAGTTAAGTATCTGTTTGAGCTTGAAGTACTCTTGGAACTCTGTTCTATGATGGTAGGCCTTGAAGTGTGAAATTCGAGAGAGATAGGTTTGGACAATACTTTGGATACTGTCATAATATTCTTCTATAGTCGGGGGTTCAGTAGCATGCCATTGTCTCTTAATGGCTCTTTGGGCAGCACTAGTGATCTTGAGTGCTGTTTCAGTGCTTTGGTTATTGGTCATGATACCTCTTGAGTCGGTTTTGGTGGATATGTAGTAGTGGGGATGATTGTGCCTGAAGTTTTTCGTAGCCAAAAGGTAGTCTCTTTTATATCTTGCACCAGGTAAGGTCCTTCCCACTTGGGCTTCAGTTTTCATGACCATGAAGCTTCCACCATATTCCAATACACTAGAACTTTGTCTCCTATCTTGATAATCTCCAAGGGTTTGTGGGTCTTTTCTGCATTATTCCATTGAAGTATCTGCGCCTTAATGATGTAATCTTCAGCCTTCTTCCTGATTTGGTGTAGTTTCCATATCTCCATGTCCACGCATTTCCAGATAGTATCTCTATTGGACGATAAGGTTTCTTGAGAACTTTCTTCTCTGAACAGCATTTCTCGAGGGGTGAAGTGAGTGCTTTGTGATCGAATATTCCGAAGAGCAGATAATGCTATTGGCAGATAGTGATCCCAATTTTTGTAGTTATCACAGATCTTGGTGATAACATTCTTGAGTGTTTTGTTGGTCCTTTCTGCTTGTCCGTTTCCTTGGGAATGGTATGCTGTAGTCCAAATATGCTGGATCTTATATTTCTTGTAGAGAATCTCGAAGAACTGGTTCACGAATTCTGTTCCTCTGTCTGTGGTAACTTGTGCTGAGGTCTTGAATCAGCAGATGATTTCTTTGTGAAAGAAATCAGCAATTGACTGTACATTGGCTTCTTTGAGAGGTCCTACTTCTATTCATTTTGTGAAGAGGTCCACAATAACAATGATGTATTGGTTGCCGGTCAAGGTCAAGAGTAGAGAACCAATTACATCCATTGCGATGTGGGCGAATGGTACCAGTTCTATGTGTGCCAATCCCAGAGCTTGATTTCATTGGTCTTGTTTTTGTTTCTGGCATTTGTCACAGGTCTTGACAAATTGTCTGATATCTTCCTCCATTCCTGGTCACCACATTGTTCTTCTTGCTTTATCGTATGTGTTTTTTCCTCCTAGATGGCCAAGTTCATGTATTGATTTCATTGCTTACTCCTTCTTGTGATTGAGTATGACTAGTAGTTTTCCTTTCTTCAGTGTTTCTCCATCGGTTTCGAATTGTTTCCATGTTCTGCTGATAATTGTTTGTGTCCATTCTTCTAGATGTTGGGACATCTTTCGCTGTCCCAGGTAGGTGATGATTCCATAGTAGAGTTCCTTATTCATGATTGCTTTACTGGTTGGAGGTGTTTCGGGGTATCTATGAGAGGGCATCTGCATTGGCATTGGTTCTTCCTGGGTGGTGTACAATTGTTACATCATAGGCTTGTAACTTCATGATCCATCTGACATAGATTCCTTTGGGTTGTCCAGTGGTCAGTAGCCAGGTGAGGGCTGAGTGGTCTGTCTGGATAGTGAAGTGTCTTCCAGCCAGGTAGTAGTGGAACTTTTCCACAGCCCAGATGACCGCAAGGTATTCCAACTTGTAGAATTCATATTCTTTTTCAGCTCCTCTGGTTCCTCGGCTCAGGTATGCGATGACATACTCTACTTTGTTCTTCTTCTGGGCCAGGACTGCTTCTAGTCCTTGTGTGCTTGCATCTGTCTGTAGGATAAATTCTTGAGTCTAATCGGGTCTTCTAAGGATGGGTGCCTGGGTCAGCCTGACCTTGAGTTCATCAAATGCTTTTTGTTGCCTGCCAGTCCATTGGAACTTGATATCCTTCTTGTTGAGTTTGTAAATTGGACCTGCAATGTTGGAAAATCCTCTAATAAATCTGCGATAGTAGGAGGCAAGTCCCATGAAGGCTTAGGCTTCAGTGACTGTAGTGGGTCTTGGATATGCTGCTACTGTCTGTATCTTGAGAGGGTCCATGTGTATTTCATCTCGGTTAATGATATGTCCGAGGTAGGAGATCTCGATTTCCGCAAACTTGCATTTCTTTGGTTTGATGTAAAGATCATACTTCCTCAACCTTTCCATCATCTGCTGGATGTGCTGCAGATGTTCTTTGGCTGTCTTGCTGTAGATAATTATATCATCTATGTAAACCATCATCCATTTCCCCATATCATAGCGGAAGATTTTGTTCATCATTCGCTGGAAGCTTGCTGGTGCATTGTACATTCCGAATGACATTCGCAGGTAGACGTAGGTTCCATCTGGGGTGATGAAAGCTGATTTCTCACTCACTGCTTCTGTGAGGCCGATTTGATAGAATCCTGAGTACATATAAGTCCAAGGTACTGTAGTACTGTGCTTCATCTCCCAGAGTTATGAGAATATCGCTGATAAGGGGTAGTGGTTGGCGATCCTTCTTGGTAATTGAGTTGAGCTTTCTATAATCAGTACAGAGTCTTGGTGCAAATTCTCCTGGCTTGCTTCCTTTTTTCGAGGCTAGTATGACTGGTGAAGCCCAAGGACTACTGGCTTCTTTGATGATATCGGCTTCTTCCATCTGCTTGATTTCTTCTCTGAGCCATTCATGGTAGGCTGGTGGGATGGGTCTTGCTTTCTGATAGATTGGTTCGGTGTCTCCTGTATCCACATCATGGTAGTAGTGTGGGGTCTTTCCTTTGATATTCTTGAAATCTGTGGCAAGGACATCCTTGAATTCGTAGAGTATCTTCTTGAGTTCTTTCTTGAGTAGAAACTCATTTCCAATTTTGTAGCTGTGCTTGGTTGTGGTTTCCTCCTTCTTGTGATCTAATTCGGTAATTTTGGTGCTGGCAAATACTCCTCTTCCAGTGGATCCAAATTCTTTCCTTCCTCTCTCTGTTTCCTGCAACTTCTTGACTTCCATGATCTTTGGTTGTAGAACTGGGAAGATCAACATCTGTGCCAGCCGATCCTTCTTCTTGACTGGGAATGGAATGGTAGGATTGTGATTCCTAGCAATGAGTAGTATTTCCCCAATGTAGTCCAAATCGATGACTCCTCCTTCAATGGTAATTTTGCTTTTTGCCAGGCTGCTTCTTGTTTTGAGAATTCCAACATGGTCCTTTGGAATGGTCATCTCCAGTCTAGTTGCGAGTAGGGTGGTTGTCTGGGGCTCCAGTATGGTTTCCTCCACTGTGGCAATATCTATTCCAGCTGCATTTTCTGACTTATATTCTGGTAGAACTGCATCAGGATGGATTTTCCGAATCTTGACCTTGATCTCTTCTTCATCGTCACTGTCTTCTAGGAGGGCTGGTGGTTCGTCATCTTTCTCCTCTTCTTTTTTTCTTCTGGCCTGTTCTTCGAGAACCTTCTGTTTCCTTTCATAGTGGATCTTCTTGATTCTACCAGTACATTGGTAGCAATCATTGATATGCTCCATACAGTACATCTTGATTCCATGGGGGCAGACTCCTTGTGGTGCATATCCTTCTGTAATCTTCTTGCACCATTCCTCCTCACTCATCCATCCGACTTTCTTCTTTTTCTGCATAGTTACCATGTAGGCTTCCTCTTGCTCACCTTCTTCTTCCTCCATTTCGGGGAGCACTCCTTTGTTAACATTGATAGGGATTCGCATCTTTTGTCCTCGGTAGACAATCTGCATCTTTTGTACATTCAGATCGATTATTGCTCTGGCTTTGTGAAGCCACTGGTTACCGATGAGAATGTTATAGTTGGTTGCATTGGTTACAATCACATCAACTGGGATGGTTGCTCCTCTGAACTTGATGGGAACATCTCAGATCTTTCCCAGAGGGGTGGCTCTTATGCCATCTGCTGTGACAAATACCAGCTTGGTTGCTTCTTCGATCTCCCATCCTAAGCAGTCTACTGCCTTCTTGCTGAGGAGACATCCTTCTGCTCCTGTGTCTATGATGGCTTCAAAGATTCTATCTTCGATTTGGCAGGTTGCATAGGCAGAAGTCTTGCAGTTGTCTTCACTTTCCTCTCCAAAGTCTTCTTGAACATTATTGGCCTTGGTTATCTTCCAACCTTGCTCCTTGGTGGTTTCTGCCAGTCTGAATCTCATTTGCTGCCTGAATGTGGGGATTTCTGCCGGCTGGCCAAAGGTTGCATTGACTTTTTGTTGGCTGAGATCCTTGAAGATATCATACTTAAAAGTCTTGGTCTTGCGAAGCTTCTTGTAACGGTTCTAGTTTCTAAATGAGGAAGTGACTAGTTCTGGTAATCTTAAGTAGCTCGAAGAGATACTAGGGATTCAAGTGTTCTCGAAGGATTTCTAAGAGAAAATATTCTGAAGCTTTATTCATGAGAACAAAGGAGATATTTATACAAGATCTGAAAGAAGGATCTGGAAGGATCTGAGAAATCAAAGGAAAATGCCAAGAGGAAAGTTCTCAGCAAAGATGACAAATGATGACAAATAAAGTTCTACAAGTTTCCAAGACATTCAGTGACTAACTGAATAAGTACTAGTTAATGCTCAGTGCCAAGAAGGGGATTTCTAAGTACGTGGAAAGTGCCAGAAGGTTATAGAATATTCAAGAAAGACAGAAAAGAAATAAACTACACTAAAATGTTACATCTCCCCCTCCTTAAGAATCAACATCCTTGTTGAATTCTCGAAGTTACACATAATAAACAATAAGACTAAAAGAAACCTCAAATTAAATATATTGACTCATTGGCAAGGATTGGCCATCCTTGTATAAGGTGAGAGCCAAAGTATCATCTTGATCAGATGAGAACTGGTTCAAACCTCATTGGTTGCAGGATTTATAGGGTTCTCCTGTATCTCTTGTTTCTGATACTGTATCCCTTAGAGAGCCCCGATGTGTAATGTACCTGATCAGCACAGTAGGTCATCTACTATCCAAGGGGAGAACCTCATGGGCAGTCAATGAGTTCCTTTTTGCTCGAACTCTTGGATGAGGTTTTGAGAGTTCTTGAGATTGGCGGCAGGTTCCCAGGTGGTGTCATATTCAGGGTAATCCATCCACTTGACTAGGTATTCTGTGCGATAGTATTGGACTCGCTTGTCTAAGATTTTCTTGACTTCATACTCAATGTGGTCTTCAACTATGACTGGTGCTGATGGTGTTGGAATTCGGCCAGAGTATGGGGGTGACTGGTTCCAGGCCTTGAGTTGTGACATATGGAATACTGGGTATATACACATGGTTGTTGGCAAGTTGAGGTGGTAAGACCAGGTAGAGACTTGTTCGGTAATTTCGAAGGGTCCAAGATACTTGGGCTGGAATTTGGCTGACTGGCGGTTGACTTGAGATTGAACCTTGATGTTGTTGGCTTTGAGTAGAACCATATCACCAATATTGTATATGACATCTCACCACTTCTTGTCTGTATACTTAGCTTGATGTTGCTGAGCCTTTTGCAGGTTTGTAGTGGTGATCTTGAGAAGGGAATCCATTTTGTCAATAAGGTTCTGGGCTGTGGGGACTTGAGTATAACTGGATTGCTAGAATTGGACTAGACTTGCAGAGGTCTTGGGGTTTTGACCGTGAAGTAGCTGGAATGGGGAAAGGCCAGTTGATGATTGATTGGCATTGTTGTATGCGAACTTGGCATAGGTCAGGTAGTGGTCCCAATCATCTTGCTCATAAGACACATAGTTTCTGAGCATTTGTTCAAGTGTTCTGTTCATTCGCTCGGTCTGTCTATCAGTTTGAGGATAGAAGGCAGTGGTCATAGCAATTTGGATTCCAAGGGTCTTAAAGAGTGCTTGCCAGAAGTGACTTGTGAACTTGGGGTCACAGTCACTGATAATTACTCAGGGAAGTCCATAATGGCGGAAGACAGTCTTAAAGAAGATTCTTGTAATTTCTGGAGCAGTGGCGTTGGTTGTGGTTGGCTCAGTGATTGTAATCTTAGTGAGACGGTCCACAAACACAACAATAGCATCATAGCCTGTTTTGGTTCATGGGAGTTGCACAATGAAGTCCATTGTGACTTGTTCAAACTTCTTGGTTGGAATTGACAAGGGTTGTAGAAGACCGGCAGGTGCTTGGTTGCTTGACTTGTTTCTTTGA
This sequence comes from Jimgerdemannia flammicorona, assembly GCA_003990745.1. Classification (NCBI taxonomy): domain Eukaryota; kingdom Fungi; phylum Mucoromycota; class Endogonomycetes; order Endogonales; family Endogonaceae; genus Jimgerdemannia; species Jimgerdemannia flammicorona. Next base: position 19,434 of record RBNI01000853.1, on the reverse strand, counting down.
CAAAGATCGCAGCTTTGGACATACTCCTTGATTTCCTTGAGCATATTTGGCCAGTAGTAGTCTCGTTGGATATTCTTGATGGTCTTCTCTGTTCCAAGGTGACCAGCTAGTGGGAAGTCATGATGTTCATGAAGGATCTTGTATCGTAGTTCAGGGTTAGCAGGAATATATACTTTGTCTTAATAGTATACAAGGTTGTCCTTGATGGTGTACTTTTTCTTGAATTCCTTGGTGTTCCTTTGTAGAACTAGAGAGTCTTGTTCATAAGCCTTCTTGATCTGATTGAGGAATTCAGGTGCCACAGTAACTTGTAAGATTGCGGCAAGGTCAGGTCTCCTTGACAGTGCATCTGGTATAACTAGAGTTTTGCCAGGCTTGTAGATGATATTTGGGGTAAAGGTCTGAAGTAATTGGCTCCACTTGGCTTGTTGACGGGAAAGGGTTGATTGAGTGTTGATGTACTGAAGGGACTTGTGATCGGTGATCACATCGAACTCAACTCCTTCTAGATAGTGTCGCCAGGTCTTAAGGGCATGCATGATTGCCAGGAGTTCCTTTTCATGGGTAGCTAGCTTTTGTTCTGCTGGGGACAATTTTCTTGATTCAAAGGCGATAGGTCGGTATCCTTGACCATCATCTTGAGAAATGACTGCACCAATGGCAAAATTAGATGCATCTGTAGTGACCGTGAACTTCAAGTTTGGGTCCATGTTTCTAAGAACAGGTGCATGGGTCAGGTGGTTCTTAAGTTCTTGAAAAGCTTATTGGCAGAAAGCATCCCAGATGTAGGGGACATAGAGGTCAGAGTTGGGTTCCTTTCGCAGGAGGTTTGTCAAAGATTCTGCAATGCCAGAAAAGTTCTTGACAAATCAATGGTAGTATCCAGCCAGACCAAGGAAGGATCTGAGTTCAGTGAGGTTTGCTGGTACAGGCCACTGTTCAATGGCTTGTATTTTCCTTGGGTCTACTTGAATTCCTTTGGCTGATACAATGTGTCCAAGGTATTCGACTTGATCCTTGAAAAATTCACATTTCTTGAGCTTTACATAGAGCATGTTCTCATGAAGGATCTTGAGGACTTGTTCGATATGCTTGAGGTGTTCTTATTCAGTGCTACTGAAGATCAGAATATCATCAATGTATACCAGCACAAAGATATACAGCTGATCCTTGAAGACAGTTTGCATGAGGTCTTGAAAGGTTGCTGGCACATTGGTAAGGCCAAAGGCCATGACTAGGAATTTGTAGAGTCCAAAGGGTGTCATGAAGACAGTCTTGGGTATGTCTTCTGACTTGATTCGAATTTGGTGATACCCAGAGGTAAGATCAATCTTGGTGAAGTACTTTGCATTCTTGAGGGCATCAAAGATTTGATCTATGAGCGGTAGCAGATAATGGTTCTTGACTGTGATCTTGTTGAGTGCTCAGTAGTCTATGCATATTCGCAGAGTATCATCCTTTTTCTTGACAAATAGGACTGGAGAGCCAAAGGGTGACTTGCTTGGTTGAATGGCTCCTCGCTCAATGAGTTCATTGAGTTCCTTCTTGACTGCTTCAATTTCGAGTAGAGACATGTGGTACATTTTCTTCTTAGGTATAGCTGCATCAGGTACCAACTTGATTTCATGGTCATAGTCTCTTGAAGGTGGTAGGCCAGGTAGTTTGTCTGGGAAGACATCCTTGTACTTGTTCAGTAGTAACTTGATACTTTCACTAATTGATAGCTTCTTGTCTTCTTTCTTTGATTGAATTAGTGCCATAAAGGCACAGGTAGCTTTCTTGAGGGCCTTCTTGAACTGAATTGCCGAAAGAGTAGCAATTGGGGTTCTTGTCTGAGTCTTGTCTGGTCTGATGGTAATGTTGGCTCCATCCTGAATCAGGGTGACTTCATTCTTGGTCCAATCAATCTAAGGGTTGTGCTGTGTAAGCCAGAGTTTGCCTAGGATCAGGTCATGATCTCCTAGTGGTGCTACCTCGAAATCTAAATGTTCCCAGTACTTCTGGATCTTGAGGGGAAGTTTAGCAGCAATTGAGTTGATTGGTAAGGTGGTACTATCTGCCATGACAACTCCACCATTCTTGCCAGCTGGTTTGGTAAGAATCTTGAGCTTGTCGATGAGGTTCTTGTTGATGAAGTTTCCAACAGCTCTGCTGTCTATGAGAACATCTAGTTCTTGTCCTTTGACTAGACCTTTGAAGATGAGCATTGAGTTGGCTCAGTTCTCAGCTATACTTGCAACTTTATCAGTGCTGCCAAAGCCTTTCTGATCTCGCTTAGTTGAGGACAGCTTGGTGACTTCTTTGACAACTAGTAGGGTAGCTCGCTCCAGGATGAGCTGTGTGATTCTGTCACCTTCATTGACAGTGTATGACTGATTCTTGTGATTGACTAGCAGGACTTGCATTTCATCTTGGAAGTCAGGGTCAATGACTCCAGCACCAACATCCAATGAGTGCTTGAAGCTGAGACCAGATCTTGGTGCAATTCTTGCATAATGTTCCTTGGGGATTTCAACTGAAAGGCCAGTTGGAATGAGTCTTCTCTCATGTGCCAGAATAGTGACTTGTTGTACTGCTTGAAGGTCCAAACCAATGGCTCCTTCTGACTGTGCTTGAGGGATCTGGGCCTTGGGGTTGACTCGCATGAAATTGAGTACAACTTCTTGTTCAACTGGTTGACCTTGAGTGTCTTTGGACAGGACCAGAATCCTCTTTGGTTCAGCAGTTTTCTTGGGACATTTGGTTGCAATATGGCCAGGCTGATGGCAAAAGAAGCAGGCTCCAGCCTTCTTGAGACACTCCTTTTCCTCAGGGGTAAGCTTGCCTTTCTTGTTCTTGTCAATGGTGTCTAGGTCCATGGGAGCAGGTCCAACAGTTCTGACTTTAGGTTCCTCCCTTCTGTGGTTGTTGTTGTTGTTGAAAGGTGGTCTCTTCTGTTTAAAGCAGTAACTATAGGTGATGACATCAAATCTATCAGTAATTTTCATTGCTGTATCTAGGTCCTTGGGTTCTTCTAGTTTAACACAAACTTGGGTTTGACCTTTCAGGCCTCGGATGTACTTGTCGACCTTCTCATCTTCAGTGACATGTGGTAATTCTAGCAGGATTGACAGGAATTGTGCATTGTATACTTGCACAGACTTGAGTTGCTTGACATTTGCCAGACGGTCTCGTGCGGCCTTAGTGCTGTTGACTGGTTTGAATTGGCCTTGAATGGCATCAGAGAATTCACCCCAGGTCTTGATTCAGTTAGAGAATCTGGTATTCTGGACATGATTTCGCCACCAGATTGTGGCATTCCCTCAGAGGAGTGTAGCGGCAAATTGGACTAGTGTTGCTTCTTCCAAATTGGTCAGCTCTCCATATTGCTCTAGTTGGAAAAGCCAGGCATCAGTAGACAGTCCTTCTCTTTGACCATCAAAGGTGTCGGGCTTCTGAGACTTGATAGTGACTGCTGTTGGATGTATTGATGTTGGTAGAGGTGCAGAGGTATGAGCAGAGGCCTTGCTTTCCTTTCTTTCTATGCGTTCTTGAAGTTGGGCAATCTGAGCTAGTGCATTCTACAAAAGACTCTCGATGGCCCCATTTGACTGAGTAGGGTTTTGCTGTTTCTCTTCTTCTTACTAATTGTATGAGGTATTGCCTGGACCATAAGTACTATATGAAGGGTTCCACCCATTGTCCTCTATAGTGTTGTGACTGATATCTTGAGAGGTGTCTTGATAAGCTAGGTGTAACCACCCGCTGCTACCAAGTGTAACAGTTCTAGTTTCTAAATGAGGAAGCAACTAGTTCTGATAATTCTAAGTAGCTCGAAGAGATACTAGGGGTTCAAGTGTTCTCGAAGGATTTCTAAGAGAAAATATTCTGAAGCTTTATTCATGAGAACAAAGGAGATATTTATACAAGATCTGAAAGAAGGATCTGGAAGGATCTGAGAAATCAAAGGAAAATGCCAAGAGGTAAGTTCTCAGCAAAGATGACAAATAATGACAAATAAAGTTCTACAAGTTTCCAGGACATTCAGTGACTAACTGAATAAGTACTAGTTAATGCTCAGTGCCAAGAAGGAGATTTCTAAGTACGTGGAAAGTGCCGGAAGGTTATAGAATATTCAAGAAAGATAGAGAAAAGAAATAAACTATGCTAAAATATTACACTTCTTCTCCTTTTCTCCTTTACTTGCTGGAGTGGTTCCTTGGATGATATCTTGAACTGCTTGTTTGAGCTCCATGTCTTGATCTATTTCTTCAGCTTGGCTTTCTGTGGTTGTTTCCATCTGCTTTTCCACTGGGTTCCTCTTGGGTCTTCCTGGCGGTCTCTTGTAGGGTTCCTTGCGAATATCCTTCTTAGTGGTCTGAGCAGGATAGGTCTCCCATTTCTCATCTGAATCTCCAATTTCCTTGAAGGTGATGATGTTGGCTTGCTCTTTATTTCTAGTAGTAGCATTACTTGGCTGGGCCTTATACTTGGTTTCACTCATACATTCATATGAGTAGTGGCCTTCTTCTCCGCAGCTGTAGCAGGTACCTTTCTTCTTGTCTGAGGTGGTGGCAAACTTCTGAATTGAGCAGCAATCTCTTCCTCTGATTTCCTTTACCACATCTCCTAGGTGAGCAGTCATTTTGGCGAACTGCTTGGCAAGTTCCTCCATAGGATCACTGTTTCTCTATTGTTCTGTAGCTCTTGGCTGAGGTGTGTTTCGATTAATCATAGTGGTAGGGATCACACTAGTTGGCTTAGGTGCTTTGATTCTAACTCCAGTCACTCTTTCCATTGTGTGGTCTTGTGGATGTCTGGCTATCCAATATTGCTGAGCATAGGTGACTTTTTGTACCAGATCCAGGACTATTGGTGATGAGCAGATGGCCAAGGCTATCTCTGGGTGAACTCCTTTCATGAAGGTTGCTTCTGCTACTTGGTCTCGGATGGCATCAGCATAATCCGCAAGGATTATCTGATATCGGATTCTTGTGAAGAATGTGTTTGGATCCTTACTCATTCCTTGACATGTTGTATTAAGCTGGTCCTTCAGGGCTTGCTTGATCTCGTCTGTGTAATAGGTATTCCAGAGCCAGGTCTTCTGTGCATTCAGTATAGCATTGGCATCATTTCCTGTATGGGTTGCGGCTATAAATGCTGCTCTTGAGGGTCCTCATAGGCTGTAGGGCATGAGGGCTACTTGCTGTCCTGCAGTTAAGGTCCTAACAGCAGCATACTGCTCGAAATAATCTATGAAGGTGACAATTGATTCATCCAAAGTATATCCATGGAATACAGGTAGTCTCATGTCCATTTTGTCTGATTGTGTTGTGTGAGTTCTTGTGGTGGCGGTTGTTCGTTATTCAGCTTAAAAGTGAGGGATTCATCTTGAATCACTAACTAATGGGCACCAAGTTGTAACGTAGTGGATGCTTAACCTTGTAAGTATGTCGGATTTCTGTATCTTGAATTCTTGATCTTCTTTGACTCCGCGGAGTCCTCAGTATGCAGGAGTGGGTGAGTTCGAAGTATATCTGCCTGCAGGCTTACTAGTTCCTTTGCTTTCTCTTTGCTTTGAACTATTTCGATCTGAGGTTTATTCACTCTAAGATACTGGGTTATTTATACAAGTTTGCTAGCTATAAGGTGGCTAAGTTATGTGGCTAAGTTTATGAGTCATTTAGTAAGTGTTGAGACTTTTCAACATTATCTAAATGCTATACTATATCGGGTCATCGATTTCACAAGTATCGAGATATTTTGACATTGTCTAAATCGGAGACTTGGCTAACTATAAGGCTATACTATACTGGGAATTGGATTTAGGTACCATGATCAAATGTCTAATTCCCCTGATTCAGATTACTAATTCGGATTGACCATCACAACATATATAGTCAAGTTTTCTCTAATTAGTACTTTGATTGAGTTAAGAAAATTCAAACCTAATTCAAATTGGCCAACTATATATCTGACTTAAGCTAGTTCAAATTTATCACATGATGAATTTAGATCAGTTCAAATTTATCATATGATGAATTCAAATTAATTCAAATTTAAATTTGGTATATAATAAGTTCAAGTTAGTTTGAACTCAATTGAACCAGCTCAAATTCATCTTAAGAGCCAGAATCTTAGTAAATTCTTTAGTGCAAATTAATAAGTCTACCAAAAAGAGCAATTCTTTAGTAGAAAAAAAATCTAAAAAAAGGATACTATATCTACCAAAACTTCTATCAAAATATTCAAAAACTAAGATATAATATAAAAATTAGCTACTAAATATACAAAATATTTATAGATTTTTTTGCTCTCTTAAGTTTTCAAAAAATTTATTATAGTAGTATATTGTAAGAGGGTTGCTTTTTAGGATAACTGTTATATAGTTCTGGAAGAGTTTTCTGGAAGTTCTAGATATTTTGGAAGTCTGTTTTCTTATAATCAAGATCAATTTTGTATAGAGTACGTCCTCTATGCTTATTGATTTCAAGATTGAGTTGACATCTCAACTAAAGTCCTTTTTAGGACTAGTTCTGGATGTTCAGGATTTTCCATATTTCAGGAAGTTCAAGAAACTAAGATCAGCTTAGTTGAATTGGCATATTGCTGCAGACAATACCCAATTAGGAAATTTTGTGATGGGGTTAGGAGTGAGATCTAATGTGGAGTAAATTTACTTAAGAGTGGTTTGTGGGTTATTAAATAGATTTATTTGCTATTCATGATATTGCTATACTAGGAGTAGTTGTATGAAGGGATATTGTAGAGAAGTGTTCAAGAATGTTCTTAAGTATTTAAGTCTGAGATTCTGAGGTCTGGAGGAGGGGGTATTTATACTAGTGAGGGGCTATCTGGACTATGCTAGATATGGATATAGTACTTAGTGTCTTGCTGAGTCAGAATGCAGTCATATAGTACAAGTATGATCTGACATGTCAAGAGATCATCTGACTGCTGAGTCAGTTCACAATCATATTGTATAAGGCTAATCTAACTATGCTATGACTGCTAAGCTATTTATAGATTTAGACACTGTCTAGATAGTCTTTGATGACATCACCATCAATGACATCATCTCTGATAAAGTAGTCATCTAAGAAGAGTGGTTTGCAGATTACTTCTTCTTATTCACTGAGGTAATAATATATTGGAACTTCGTCACCATTCTACAGGATAGCATCATCTGTCTCATATGCTGGATAAGGTATTGGTGGGCAAAGGAGGGATGCATCATCTTTGTTTTTATTGGATTTGCTATCTGTATATCTTTTATAAGTTATGGCACTATGAGTCACAGGGTTGTAATAAGCTGATGGCTGTGGTTTATGTTACTCATACTCAGGTGGTAGAGTTGTTGGTTTGATCTTAAGGGTTGTCTGAAGGTACAGATTATATTCTCCAGTCTCTTTATTGTAGTTAAAGTAATTGGGTATAAAGGTAGGTTGGTATTCATGTCAGTAGTCATTGTCTCAATAAGTCTTATATGTGGTTATGAACTATTGTAAGTTTATCAGCAAGGTTGGTAATATGATCAGGGTTGGCAGAGATTCTTGGCTGAAGGTCATATTGGTATCAGAGAGATCATTGTCTTTTGCTTCATCTTCATCGAAGTGGATTATATTGTAGATGTCCTTCATAGTATATCCAACTTGAGGTATTTGTAGGATATAGTTGTCAGAGTGTGAGAAGGTTCTGTCTGTGGTCTGAATATACTCGAGGTACTTGTGGTTGAGTTCTTGTATCATGTCATCGATTTGGTTATAGGAAAGAGTAGTAACCATTTTACTAGTAATAACTTGGAGGTGGGGAATAAAGGTACTGTACTTGTAGAAGAGTTCTCAATGTTTGCAAGCAATGAGCTTCTGGTGTTGGGACATCTGAGTAATGTCTATATCATAGTGGTGTTCAACCATGTCTTCTAGGAGGCAGCCAATTTAGTAGTAGCTTGAGATTTGTCTGATCTGGTGGGCCTTGTTAAGTATGTTCAGAGCATTCCATTAGGCTTCCATGAAGTAGAGAGGTGCTAGGCTATGGATATTCATGAGGGGCAGAGGGGGTGTGGCTTGGTTAACAATGGTATTCCAAATGTCAGCATGGATACGGTTATAGATCTCAGTAGTCATATTTGTATATGTTCAGAAGTTGTAGTTGTTATTTGTTTAGGTTCTCTATTTCGATGCATCTCAGTACTCAGTATATATACATTTGGTTCTGATTGGTAAGATTCTGTTTATGTAAATCTTGTATTCCATAACTTCATATTGATTCAGCTTTGTGTGCTGTGACTTTGGTTTGACTCAGCTTTATAATCATACAGGTGATTTCCAGATTTGTTCAGAGGTCGCATGTGATTTTGGTGGCTTGTTCAGAGGGTGATGTGTGATTTCTGTAGCTTGGAGGTTGTGTGCTTACAACTCTCCCCTTCTTAGCTTTCAACATCCTCATCGGGGCCTTCTAATTTTGTTCTAGTGTTGTTATACTATTTGGAAGGTCAAAAGTCTGGTAAAGTCCATTTTTTCAGAAAGTAGTATGCTCATAGTACAGTTGCCTAATGCATTGAATTCATATGTTAAAGAGTTGTATGTTCAATGCCATGCACTGGAAGTGATTCTGATGTCATTCACTGCTGGAAAATTTCCTCTAAGGAATCTTCTTAAATGTCTATGCCTCATTTCTCATCAGTGGTATGGGGAGAATAGGCTGGCTTTCAATTTTGCTATTTTTCTAGAGGATTGGTATTCTTTTGTCTTGTCTTACTGAGTTCTTGATTTGGTTTGTGATAATTATAATGTTCAGGAGGGTAATGTATAATATGATCTGATAGGTATAAGTTCAGGTTCTAGTTGTTCAAGAAATCATATTCCTGAACTAAGTCAGTGGCATTCTGGATATTGGTCTTGGGTTTCTATATTGCATCATGGATTGGGTAACCTTTCTATTTGACAAGGTACTCAGGGTGATTCTTGTGGCCATGTTTGTTGAGGATTTGTTCAACTTTATATTCTTCTTGGTCATTAATAATGACAGGTGCAGGTGGTTCAGTGGTCCAGTTTGGGAATAGTGTATTGTTATTCTCATTGTATCACTTGAGATGTTAGATATTGAAGACTGGGTGAATCCTAATGGTATCTGGTAGCATCAATTTGTAGGAAGTAGGAGAGACTTGTGCAATGACTTCAAATGGTCCAATAAACTTACTGTTCAGCTTTATAGATGGTCTGTACTTGAGGTTGTCAACTTGGTATCCTCAGATGTCTAGTAGAACCTTTTTGCAAATATCAAAGATTTCTTCTTGGCAGTGTTGGTTAACATACTGTGACTGTTGTTCTTGAGCTCGTAATAGATTCTCAATTGCAATCTGGCTCAGATTACATATTCGGAGTAGGAATTCTTCAACAGCTTCAACTGTAGAGAGTTCATTAGTAGTTTGGATGAGTGTCAGAGAGGTGTTTGAGTTTTATCCAGTGTTGGTAAAGAATGGGGTCATTCCAAGAGAGGCTTGCTTGCTATTGTTATAGACAAACTTAACTGCAGTGAGATATTCATATCAATCATCTTATTTGTAGGAAACATAGTTCCTTAGCATTTGTTCCAGAGTTTGGTTCATTCTTTTGGTTTGGTCATCAGTTTCAGGGTGAAAGGCTGTGAATAGTGCAAGTTTCATTCCAAGGTGTGCATGGAGGGCTTTCCAAAAATGGCTGGTGAATTTCAGATCTCAGTTACTAATAATGATCTTAGGAAGACCATGGTAGTGGAAGATGTTGTCAAACAAGAGTATAGCTATATCTGGAGCTATTGCAGTAGTGGTAGTTGGCATAAAGTGGACTTGTTTGCTGAGATAGTCCATGAAGACAACAATTGTATCTTTCCCATTCTTGATTCAGAGTAGTTGTACAATGAAGTCCATAGAGATTTGTTCCCAATTAGTAGATGGTACTGGGATAGGGTGGAGTAGGCCAGGTTTTACTAGTATTAAGGACTTGTTGCATTGGTAGGTATCACAGGAAGTGATATAGATCTTGAGCTGATCTGCCATGCGGGGCCAATAGAAGTTCTGAGAGATAACTTCATAGCATTTGTTGAATCCTAAATGTCCAGTAGTAGGGGTATCATGACATTTGAATAGGATAGTTCTTCAGAGGTCTCAGCTATTTGTAATATACAATCTGTCCTTATAATAGATAGTATTGTCCTTGAGTTGGTATTGGTTGTACTGGGTATGCTTATCAGCATTATCTCTGTTCAGGATTTCTCAAAGTACTTGAGCTTCCTTATTATCAGCATATGCTGTGATAATTTGTTTCATAATGGAATTTGTAACCAAGATGAGGGTTTGGATAACTTCTTTGATTGGTAGTCTGGAGATTGTATTGGCAACAATATTTTCCTTACCAGGGTGGTACTGGATTTCATAGTCAAAGTTGGTGAGGACTTTCATCCATCTGACTTGCTTTTAAGAAAGAGTAGCCTGTATCTTGATGTTGACTAATAACTTGTAGTCAGTCAATATAGTGAAGTGTACTCCTTCCAGATATAGTTGCCATTTGATCAGAGTGTCTACAATGGCTAAAATTTCCTTCTCATGAGTTGCATAGTTGATTTCAACATCATTGAACTTTCAAGAGTGGTAGGCCACAGGGTGTCCTTCTTGCATGAGTACTGCTCCAAGGGCTAGGTCAGAGGCATCAGTAGTAACTTCATATAGTAGGGTAGGGTTTGCTGCTTGAAGTACTAGAGTGGCTATCAAGACTTCCTTCAGTACTTGAAAGGTAGTATCTTGCTCAGGTCCCCAATTTGCAAGATTGTTGAAGTCTTTTTTTTGTTTTGTGGTCCAGGGCTGTTCTTCTTTCTTGCTGTACTTGGTCATTTGAGTAAGAGCAGTGGTGATTTTGGCAAAGTTGGCAACAAATCATCTGTAATAATTTGCTAATCTCAGAAATAGCTAGAGGTCTTTCAGCTTCTTGGGTCTGGGCCAATCCTTGATTATAGAGATTTTGCTGGAGTCTACTTTGATTCCATTTAGAGTAACAATATGTCCAAGAAATTGAATTTTCTTCAGGAGAAATTTACACTTGCTGAGTTTTACAAAGAGTCAGTTTTCTCAGAGTTTCAGTAGTACTAGTTCGAGGTATTCAAGATGTTCCTCCAGGGTTTTGCTGAAGACTAGAATGTCATCAATATAGACAATAACAAATTTGTCCAGGTATGGGTGCAGGATAGTATTCATCAAGGTCTAGAAGGTTGCTGGAGCATTAGTTAAGCCAAAGGGCATAACCAGGAATTTGAAATGTCTATAGTGAGTTTGGAAGGCTGTCTTGTAGATGTCTTCTTCTTTCATGACAATTTTCCAGTAACTATTTTGTAGGTCAAAAGAGCTTATGAATTGTGGATTAGTAAGCCTATTGAATATTTCATCTATTTTGGGTAGTGGGCAACAGTTCTTGATAGTCTGTTTGTTGAGGTTATGGTAATCAATACACATTCGCAAGTCTTCTCCTTTCTTGACAATGAAGAGGACTGGTGCACCATAGGGTGATACACTGGGTCTGATGAATCCTTGTTCTAGGAGTTTGTCAATATCCTTCTTGAGTGCATCAATTTCTCTTGGAGACATGTAGTAGATCGATTTTAAGGCTGGTTTGGCATCTGGGATAGTCTTGATGGCATAGTCCACTACTTATTTAGGTGGTAGACCTTTTGGAAGTTTCTTTGGAAATATATCTCAGAATTTCTAGAATAGTGGTCTGACATGGCTATCAACTTTGGAAAAGTCTTCTTCAGAGTTCTCAGGTTCTTCTTTGTATGGGCAGATGGAGATGGCAAAGAGAGGATATTTATTGGCCAATTTCTTGAGCTGTAACTTGTTAATGTGGGTGATCTTTGGTCCAGGGTCACTAGAGTTGAGTGGGTCCTTTTCACCTTATAGTTTAAAGTTGTGGTGTCCTTTCTTGATGATCAGAGAATAGTTTACCCAATCAATCATGAGGTTTTCTTATTTTAACCATAGAGTTCCAAGGATGATTTCATTGTTAGAAAGTGGTATGATTTGGAGGGTAACATATACTCAGTAGTCACCAATTTGGAAGGGTAGATTATGGACTTCCTTACTAATGACATATGAGGTTCTATCAGCTGTGGCAACTGCTTGAGTTTGTTGTACTGGGGAGGTGAAGACCTTGAGTCTATTGGCTGTTTCTTCATTGATAAAGTTGTCTGAGGTACCACTGTCTATCATAATATTAACAGGTACTCAGTTGACAAAAGCTTGAAGTGTAAGCAGTTTGTCTGATCTAATAGTGGTGATTTTGGTTGTAGGCACTTTTCTTCTGTTGGTTCTTCTTTGAGTCAATTCATTAATACAAGAGAAGCAATCATCAATCATTCAGGAAGAGTACATTCCAATTCCATGGGGGCATCAGCTGCTTGGTACATATCTATCTTCAATTTTCTTGTAGAATTGTTCTTCTTTATTCATGGTAGGTTGGGCTAGGGCCTTGCTTGATGAACCAAATCCTTTGGATCCTCAGATGGTGGGTAGTAGTTCAGGGACTTCCTTGACTATCAGAGTTGACTCAATGTTTTTGAATAGGATCTGGGCAATGCAGAATCCAATGGGAATCTTGAAGAGTGTTCAACTATGGTTTCAGATGAGGACAATAATTTCACCTGTATAGTCCTTATCAATGACTCCTTCTTCTACTGAGAGTCCTTTCAATGCTAGGCTGCTACGACAGCATATTCTTCTAACATATTCTTCTGGAATTTGGATGCTAATTCTTGTATAGACTTGCTTGACTTCTCGGTTGGAGACTGTAGCTTCTTCGGCTGCATACAGGTCATATCCAGCTGCCTTTTGACTTCCTTTGGTTGGGGTCTTAGCAGTTTGCCTTAACTTGACAAAGTCTAGTGTTCTGGTAGTCAGGTTGTTGAGGTAGTGCAGAGTGATAACAGTTGCTCATATTATTGTTTGGGGTTTTGGTTAGAGCAGGCACTGGCCATGTGTCCTGTCTTTTGGCAATAGAAGCATGCTCTGCTTCTTCAAAGTTCATTTCTTTCTCCTTTGGTGAGTTTCTTGAAGGTGCTCGGCTGAGTGGGTTCGTGATTTCTGGGTGTCCATGAGGTAGATGTAGAGGGAACTCAGGATGCTTCATGCTTGGGTTCTTCTTTCTTGGTCTAAGTCTTTTCTTTGTTATTGAATTGTCTTTGAGGCAGAATGAGTCCAGCTGTTAGGATTCGCTTGACCATAGTCTTGATTCTTGCCAGGTACTATTGTTGGTGATCACAACCAACTGGGTGGCCTTATTCTTAGATTTTTCTAGTAAGCCATTCAGGCAGAGCATCAAATAAATAGTCTGCTCTTGTACCATTTTGTGCTTCATCATTGGCAATATATCCTAGGCCAATGGTATTCAGGAGTGACTTGAGTTTTGTACAGAAGATTTTGAATTCTTCTTTACTATGTACATTGAATTTGAGGTTGCAGAGTTTTACTTGAGATTTGGCAATCATGATTTCACTGCGGTATTGAGCAATCATGAGTTGTTTGAGTCCAGGGGCTGCAGGATGGGCTCCATATCCTGGGACATTATTTGTTATATTCTGAGCAACTACTGCAGGTCAGGTGTCCTATGTAAGGGGTTTTTTTAGAAAGGGTTCACCACTATTCTTCGGCGGGTCCTCAGAAGAATGTAACAACTTGGCAGGCATAGGCTGTGGTAGTGGCAAAGAGTTGTTCCAGAGTGTGGTCTTAATTGTTTATCAGAAAGTGGTCAGCAACTTGCTCATTGGTCCATTGATTGGCTTCAAAGTTGGTGTCAACTATACTAATAAAGCTTTGGACTTCTTGTATAGTACCATTGAAGATAGGTAGGCTCAGATTTTTGGTAGGTCGAGTTTGTTCAGCTAAGGCAGTAATAGTTGCTGCCATTATGACTATCTGGGCTATAAGGTCTAGAATCGGTTGGTTCACCATATTGTTTACTAGAGGCAGTTGGACTACTGGTAGTGGTATTACTAATACTATTTGAGATACTGGTACAGAGTGTGATGGAGTTCTTTGGGTCTGTGTAAGTTGCTGGAGTAGTAGTTGTGGGTCTGGAGTAAGGACTTGATAGGTAGTTGTTGTTGCTATGTAGGTGTGTTTTGTTCTGATGGAGGTATGTCTCCTTCACTGGTGTATTCGGGATCGAATTCACTGAGATACTCCTCCTCTTCTTCAGTTTGGTCTCCATGTAATTGGGTTTACTCAGCATCAAAGTAGATGGAATCAGTTATATATCTGATTTCGAATAGACTTAATTCAAAGTCAAGTTCTGGTTCAGTATTGGTTTCAGGTTCAGGTAGAGCTGTAGCAGGGCCTGCTTCTGGTTCGGGGTCAGGTAGTTGATGAAGGATTTCTCTTGCTTCTTCTTTAAGAATATGGCAGGCCTTGCTATTCTGGAATCAGTAGTATAATGTAGTCTTAGTCTTAGTATGGTAAGTCAGTAGAGTTGAGCCACTTGGCTATAGAGGCTTGGGCTTCATAAGGAACTAAGGCTAGAAAGACTGCTGATAGTTGTCCTAGGTCACTCAGATTTGTGAAACTGACAAAACTCTTGTTGAGAAGAGTAAAGAAGGCTTCAATAAGACCTTCTTCATCTTGACTTGCTAGGTGTAGTGCAAGGAGTTCAGTAAATAGGGTTTCACCTATTTGCTGATTTAACTGGAGTATTTCTTTCTTCGAATAAAGTTTGTCCCACTTGTTACAGGTGTAGAGATCAAATTGTCCTTGTACATTAGGTTCAATTCTCTCTAGATTGTCAGATGGTTCAGGATAAATTCCAGTTCAGAGGTTGGGCTTTATACCAACTTGTAGAAATTCTCAGAGGGGTTTGTAGTAGGGTGAGGAAGCATCTTGAAGCAGAATTAGATTGTAAACCACTGCTACTAAGTTGTAAGAGGGTTGCTTTTTAAGGTAACTGTTATATAGTTCTAGAAGAGTTTTCTGGAAGTTCTGGATATTCTGGAAGTCTGTTTTCTTATGGTCAAGATCAATTTCATATAGAGTACATCCTCTATGCTTATTGATTTCAAGATCAGATTGACATCTCAATCAAAGTCCTTTTTCAGACTAGTTCTAGATATTCAGAATTTTCCATATTTCAGGAAGTTTGAGAAACTAAGACCAGCTTAGTTGAATTAGCATATCGCTGCAGACAATACCCAATTAGGAAATTTTATAATGGGGTTAGGAGTGGGACCTAACAGAGAGCAGATTTACTTAAGAGTGGTTTGTGGGTTATTAAATAGGTTTATTCACTATTTATGATATTGCTATACTAGGAGTAGTTGTGTAAAGGGATATTGTGGGGAAGTATTCAGGAATGTTCGAGTCTGTTCAAGTCTTCAAGTCTGAGATTCTAAGGTCTAGAGGAGGGGGCTAGTGAGGAGCTATCTGGACTATGCTAGATATGGATATAGCACTTAGTGCCTTACTGAGTCAGAATGTAGTCACATAATATAAGTATGATCTGATATATCAAAAGATTGTCTGACTGCTGAGTCAGTTCACAGTTATGTTATATAAGGCTAATCTAACTATGCTATGACTGCTAAGCTATTTATAGATTTAGGTACTGTCTGAATAGTCTTCAATGATATCACCATTGATGATATCATCTCTGATGAAGTAGTCATCTAGGAAGAGTAGTTCATGAATTACTTCTCCTTGTTTATTGAGGTAATAATACATTGGAACTTCATCATCATTCTACAGGATAGTATCATCTGTCTTGTATGCTGGATAAGGTGTTGGTGGGCAAAGGAGGGGTGCATCATCTTTGCTTTCATCAGATTTGCTATCTACATATCTTCTATAAGTTACAGCACTATGAGTCACAGGGTTGTAGTAAGCTGGTGGCTGTGGTTCATGTCACTCATACTCAGGTAGTAAAGTTGTTGGTTCGATCTCGAGAGTTGTCTGAAGGTACAGGTTGTATTCTCTGATCTCTTCATTGTAGTTAAAGTAATTGGGCATAAAGGCAGATTGGTATTTATGCCAGTGGTCATTGTCCCAATAAGCCTCATATGTGGTTATAAACTATTGTAAGTTCATTGGCAAGGTTGGTGGTGTGATCAGGGTTGGCAGAGATTCTTAGCTGGAGGTCATATTAGTATCAGAGGGATTATTGTCTTCTGCTTCATCTTCATCAAAGTAGATTATATTGTAGACATTCTTTATAGCATATCTGACTTAAGGCATTTGCAGGATATAGTCATCAGAGTGTGGGAAGGTTCTGTCTGTAGTCTGAACATACTCGAGGTACTTGTGGTTGAGTTCTTATATCATGTCATCGATTTGGCCATAGGAAAGGGTAGCAATCATTTTACTAGTAGTAACTCGGAGGTGGGGAATAAAGGTACTATACTTATAGAAGAGTTCTCGATGTTTGTGAGTGATGAGCTTCTGGTGTTGGGATATCTGAGTAATATCTGTGTTATAGTAGTATTTGACCATGTCTTCTAGGAGGTGGCTGATCTGGTAGTAGCTTGAGATTTGTCTGATCTGGTGGGCCTTGTTAAGTATATTCAGGGCATTCCATTGGGCTTCTATGAAGTAGAGGGGTGCTAGACTGTGGATATTTATGAGGGGCAGAGGGGGTGTGGCTTGGTTGATAATGGCATTCCAAATGTCAGCATAGATGCAGTTGTAGATCTCGGTAGTCATGTTTGTGTATGTTCAGAAGTTATAGTTGTTGTTTGTTTGAGTTCTCTGTTTTGATGCATCTCAGTGCTCAGTATATATGCATTTGGTTCTAATTGGTAAGATTCTGTTTATGTAAATCTTGTATTCCATAACTTCATATTGACTCAGCTTTGTATGCTGTGACTTTGGTTTAACTCAGCTTTGTGATCATGCAGGTGATTTCCAGATTTGTTCAGAGGTCATGTGTGATTTCAGTGACTTGTTCGGAGGGTGACATGTGATTTCTGTGGCTTGGAGGTTGTGTGCTTACATATATAGCTTTTAAGGTTCTGTAACAAACACTCAGAGATAAACTATTTAAAACTTCCCTATCTCCAATAACTGTTGAACTGTGTAGTTGATTTGAGTAAAATACCATCATTATATTAGACTTCAGCAAAACTTCAATACTATAAGCCAAATTATAGAACAAGTCTTCAAATTTTGAGATATATTGTTCTTTATGTTTAATAATGCAGAGTAAAACAGGTATTATATCTTAATTGGTGTAAATAGGAGAGCTTACATATTAGCCAAAAAATATATTGCTAACTTTCACTACATTTTGCTCAAACTGAAATCCTCTAAGTC
Source organism: Jimgerdemannia flammicorona (assembly GCA_003990745.1). Lineage (NCBI taxonomy): Eukaryota > Fungi > Mucoromycota > Endogonomycetes > Endogonales > Endogonaceae > Jimgerdemannia > Jimgerdemannia flammicorona. Next base: position 2,138 of record RBNI01000853.1, on the reverse strand, counting down.
TAAAATGTATCCTAGATTGACTCAGATTCATCTGACCTCTATCTATTCTAGATAATTTCAAAGCTGACAAAGATACTGATGCCAAAGTTGAAAACTCTAATACTGAAGTCAGAGATGCCAAAAATGCCAAAAATACTGAAGTTGAGAATGCTGGGAATACCAGGGATGCTGGGGATACCAAGGATACCAGGAATACCAGAGATACCAGAGATACTGGAAATGCCAAGGATGCCAAGAATACTGAGGATACCAGGGACACTGAGGATATTGAGATACCTCTTGAAATTTTCTTAAAAGATAAATAATAGAGAGTATTGAATTGGTCAAAAATTGAGTGAAGTAGGGGAATTTATCACTACATCTGATAAGAAGTATTGAAAAGAAGTGAAGTCATCTCCATAATAGATATTTCATATTTCTCTCATTTATCTTATTCAAAAATTATTAAGAGATATAATATAGTAATATATCTCTCCAGCATAGGTTAACATATAGCTAGCTGATATATAAGATCCAGTTTCAGCTTGAGCTTTGCCATATAATCCAACTTTCTGAACTTTGAATACCTTTTTATAAATATCTATCAAAACCTGACTTGCTTGATCTTCTAACATCTCCCTCCAAATAATGAGAACAACTTCCTCTATATTAGTATTCAAGAGAATATAATTGTAGTACAAATTTAGAATGCTAGCTGGCAAAGTAAAGGACTCCAAAAATGTTGTAGTTCAAAAATGATTTTGGTGCCCTTTTTCTGAAAACTTGACAGAATATTACTATCCTATTTCTTCTAAATTTTATATATAAAGTATTGTTGTCTGGCCTTCTAGAAGATCAAGCCTCAGAATTCTCAGTATTTTGAAATCCTACAGACTTGGGATATGGAACTGAGTCTGGATAAATTTGATCTTGAGATTTTACTAATCTATCCAGTATTATTATTATTGATCTAAAAAATCTGCCAACTACATTTTATTGATCCTTCTTCACTTTCTAAAAATTAAAATAAAAGTAAAATAATCTTATAAATAATCCAGATTGGATAAATACACCTCTATACCCTCTCTTCTCAAAAAAAAAAAAAAAAAAAACCTCAGAAACTTACTCAAATAGTAAGAAGATATTGAAAAATTTGATCATATATTTTCTGACCTGTCAGAGGAGGCTCTCAGGAAAACAAAAATACCATAGCTTGGATAATTCCTTATAGTAGAGGCTTCTAAATACTTTCTGAAGTATATCAATTCCTTACTCTATATCAATTATATAAGTTAGAAAGCTCAAAAACTTTTCCAAAATATCATATTCTAGGGGTTTTCTAAAATCCAACCTGAGATCAACTCTATCAGATAGAAGGGTTGAGAGAATTGCTAAAGTAGTCTCCAACTCTCACCTCTAATTTACTTGGGTTGAAATCAGCAGAGATAAAATTAGCTTCTATTTTATAATAATATACTAAAGGAACCTAATAGTGATGGATGTAAAGAGGGAAATTATCAGAATGGAAAAAAAAACATAACTGACAAGAGATGCTAAGGGATATAGGAGGATATAGAAGGATGCTAGAGACCAGCTACAAGAGGTACTCCTCTGAAGAGAGAGGACATTATTAGTATAGATTGGGAGTTACTCTTCCAACTAGCCTCCAGTCATCCTCATGATATCTCCACCATGGCAAGATAGGCAAGCCCAGCTGCCAGAAGTCCTTCTCTCAAGAGTGAATACTGGAGGCCAGCTGGAAGAGGTCCTCTGCTAAAGTGAGAGTATATAGCTAGTACAAATTGAGGGACACTCTTCTGATCAGCCTCCTCAGGATACTGAAGATCAGCTGCAAGAGGTCCTCCTCTAGAGAGAGAGTACATCATTAGTACAAATCAAGAGATATCTCCCTAAATAGTCTTCTGGATGAAATATTGAAGACAGGCTACAAGAGATACTTCTTAGAAATGAGAGAGTATATTTTTAGTATAGATCAGAGAATACCCCCCCAACTAGTCTTTATGTTACCAGTATATCATTGTGACAAACATCAACTTGACAAATATTGGCTTAGTAAATATCATCATGGAGAATAAATGCAATGTACTAAAAGCAGCAAGATGAGGCAAAGTGAGACAAGACAGGGCAAGACAGGTTAG
>RBNI01000852.1:0-26390 GCA_003990745.1 Jimgerdemannia flammicorona | reverse complement strand
TTTTTTTATAGTTACTCAAACTTCTACTTTATTATCATCTAATCTATGTTATACTAATATAACCTCATCTCTCACTCAATTCTACAAGAGGCCTCTCTCTTCCTCCTTCTTCTCTCTCTCTTCTCTCTATCTTTCTGAAAAATTACCATTCCTCTAGCTACTCTAATCCTCTCACTATTCTGCTTATAAATTTTTTCTATCAGTCTCCTATGGGGCCCTTCACTAGGTCTCTACCCCTTCCACTAGCCATTAAATAGATCCATTATCAGTCACTCTTATCTAATAATCCACAATCTAAATACTAACTACTATTCATCCTCAAATATATATAGCTAATGTCTGGCAAGTCTAATCTAAATAGCAAGCACCTACTTAATAGTTAATCACTCATCTCTAATTCCTCCCACCAACCTCTACCAAAGATCACTCTACCTTCTTCCCACTATAGACTATAGTAAGCAGACCCCTAAGAGATACTTGTAATAATAATTATATTATATATTTATCCATATACTTATAGAAGCTACTCTATTAGTATAGTATTAAATATATATATATAGTTATCTACTTTGTAGTATATAAAACTATTGTTAAAAAAATATTTATTGATTTTTCTATTTTACAAATAGACTACTTGCTTAATGCAATATAATTCTTTATATAGTTTATATATAAGATTGTTGTTCTGGCTATTATATAGCTTTATATCTATATCATTATTGAGAAAAGCTATCTTTATATCTATCTGATAGATTTCTAGATTATATATAGTACTGATTACAAGAAGTATTCTAAGTGAAGTAAGCTTGAATATTAGTAAAAATATCTCATTATAGTTTATATTATAATCTTATAAATAATTCTTAGTAACAAAATAAACTTTAAATTACTCTATGCTTTTATTGCTCTTATATTTGATTTTATAGACCCAATGAGATCCTATAGCTTATTGATTGATCAGAAGAAGTACTAAATCCCATTTGTCATTTTTGATGAGTAAAATATACTTTTTATTTATTATTTGCTTCTATCTCTTATTATTAGAGGAAGTTATTACTTTATTATATATACTTAACTTACTAGAAGTTACAATAAATACATATTTATATATCTTAGCATAGCTTATATAATCCTTATATTGCTGTCTGAGATTTGCTGACATATCTTAATAATTTTCTAAATTAGAACAAGTCTCATTTTTAGGTTTATGCTTTGGCTTTTCCTTGTCTTTAATAGATCCTTCATCATTATCAGAAATCTTGCTATCCTTAATCTCTATTATCCTTAGCTCAGATAACTCTGGCTTAGATATATACATATAGTAATTGAAAATAATTTTGCTTTATCAGAAAAATTGGTATCAGATGTTATACTAATAGAATATAGATATTAAAGTAAAAATTAGAATAGATACATCTATATGAATTTTCTTATTATTTCTTTTTTATTAAACTACACATTATATGAAATTACTATATAATATTTATATAAATTCTACAACCTATATAATTTCCTATTATATCTAAAGAATATATACTCATTAGTCTTAGGCTCAAATTTATACTGATTTTCTCCTTTCTCTAAAATATAGATCTTATATCTAAATATATATAGATATAATATATCAGACTTAACTTTACTCTATAATTTTAAAGAAGTAAGATCATGATTATTCTTAGATTATTTATTATTGTTATTAGATTTCTTATTCAATACTTGAGATATACTAATTACATATATATTACTATATTGATGATCTCAGCTCAATAAGAATATAATAGTCTAACTATATTAATCATCATATATACTATTTCTATAGCTATATAGTTAAATCACTCAACTATACCATTCTGCTGGAGTATATATAAAGCTATTAATTGATAGTATATTGTATTTTTTCAGGTACTACTTAAATATACTATTAATATATTTATATCTGTTATCTGAATATATAGTACATATTCTATATACTATTTCATTCTTTACAATTACTTTGAACTCTTTAAATTTCTCCAAGGTCTTGCTTTTTACTATTAAAAGGTATATATATACTTTATATATATAATTATTGATGAATATAATGAAAAATCCAGCCCCTTTCTCCACTATCTTACTGGTCACAATAATTATTATCCCCTCTACCTCAGGTTGGTTTGCTATATCTATTGCAGAGCAGTAGGAGGGAGGTAATGGTGATTAGTTGCCCTTTTATTGGTATCTGATCAGTATCTTCTCTACTTTTTTATAGTTTCTGATATCTTCAGCTGTGTCTGGAGTACATTCATTTTGATATAGCATCTTTTTCCTTTTTCTATTGCCAATAAGGTACTATCTTGGTATATCACAGATTACATAAGGAGTTGACCAATCTTAGGCATCAAGTGCCTAGTGTAGGTTATCTGCAGATCCTTGGTACTTGTAGTGGGGCCCTCTGGCTTTGGCGAGCTTCTTGGTGAGCACAGTTCTGATATAAGTAACTGTTTTTCAGATGTTATTGGGATGGGAGGAGAGATGGCTATCATAGATAGAAGAAAGGGCAATTATGGTAAACCAGTAGAGTACCAGGCTAGGGGCAGTCATTGGGGCTGGGGCAGATGCTGCTTTGGTGGGATCTTTTGATTGGTGTAGAGTAGTTAGATAGTAGGTGTCACTCTCAGCTTCTTTTGGCAATTTAGTAGATTGGGCCCTGGTTGTTAGGGGGGATTGGGGGGCCCAAGGCTACCCATTTTAGGCATCTTGGCTATACTCAACTGGAACTGAAAGCTGACATAATAATGTGATCAAGGCCTACAGGCTTGAGTAGTGAGATATTGGGAGTCTTCTCTCACCTCACATGTAAGTTCTTTACTTATCTCAACTGGGAGAACCAGGCTCTATCTACTATAATATACTTTGATGAGAGTTTTTCTTTGCCTATCATTCTCCTTGGGATGGTAGGAGCTATTCTATTTGGCTTGGACATAGCCTTATATATATGTTGGGGTCTCAGGTATGTGCTTTCAGTCATTGGTATATAGCTGGATTCCCCCTAGTAGTAGGGAAAACATGATGTACAGAATAAGATATAGGCCACCATAGGTCCTACTGTATCTGGTATAGTCAAGCTGCTGGACAATAGCTAGCCTAGATTAATAAGGGGGCAGCACTTGGTGGGTGGTGGGGGAGGGTTTTGGCCTATATAGTCTAGGTTCTCTTCCAATAAAATCTATAAGACTCTGAGTCTATAAAATAAAAAAAAAATAAAAAAAAAAAATATAATGAAAAATCTCTTTCTATTATAAGTAGTAGTATATATCAGACTATATATATATATCTCTATATAAATTAAATCAAGTATATCAGATATATATTTCTAAAATAGTTATTAGAATACTATAGTTCTTATAGAAGTTATTATTAGAATATATATATTGTAATGTAGCAGATGCTTAACCTTTGAAGTATGTTGGATTTCTGTATCTTGAAAACTTACTCTTCTTTAACTCTGCAGAGTCCTTGGGATACAGAGATGAGTGAGTTTGAAGTGTATCTGTCCATAGGCTTACTAGTTCCTTTTGCTTTCTCTTTGCTTGAACTTTTTCGATCTGAGGTTTATTCACTCAAAGATACTGAGTTATTTATACAAGTTTGCTAGCTATAAGGTGGCTAAGTAGTAAGTCATTTTCTGCAAGTATCGAATCTTTTAACATCTGTTAGGATTTTGCTGATTGCAAATATTCCAATATCTCCTAAATCTTTGCAAATATTAAAGTTTCTGCACTTCACAGAATATGACTGCTATTTATAAGGCTAAACTATATTGGGAATCGGATTCAGATACTGCAATCAAATGTCTAATTCCTCTGTTTCATGTTACTAATTTGGATCAGCCATCACATCTTCCTCCTGAATAGGTGATTCGTCTTCAGAGCATCCTATTCACTCAAATTCCCAGGCTTCTACAATTTGTATCTCCTTATACTGCACAATTTGTATCATTATGTTCTTCCAGTATTATCTCTTAATATATCTGAAGTCTCCTGGGGTTACTTTCCAGAAGTGGGCTAAGGCTGCTTCATCATCCTTAAATAACTTGTGTACTCTTTTTGCAATTGTAATTTGAATGTAGGAGAGCTAACATTCCTTGATCCAGTCTTCTTTTCCCATCTTCAGTTTTGAATTCAGTAGCTGTCCCAACTTGAAGTATTCCTGAAACTCGGTTCAGTTCTGGTAGGCCTTGAAATATGAGATCTGTGATAAGTGCATCTGCACTATACTCTGGATGCTATCAAAGGATTCCTCCATCATTGGTGGTTTGGTGGAACACCACTGTCTTTCTATGGCTTGCTGGGCCACACTAGTGATCTTGAGGGCAGCAGCATTACTTTGTTGACTGGTCATGATACTTCTTGAGTCAGTTTCAGTAAATAGTAGTAGGGATGATTGTGCCTGAGAGTTTTCATAGCCAAAAGGTGGTCTCTTTTATATCTTGCACAAGGTAAGGTCCTTCCCACTTAGGCTTTAGCTTTCATGACCATGAAGCTTCTACTATATTCCAATATACCAGGACTTTGTCTCCTATCTTGATAATCTCCAGGGGCTTGTGAATCTTTTCTGCATTATTCCATTGTAGTGTCTGCACCTTGTTTATGTAATCCTCAGTCTTTTTCCTAATTTGGTGCAGTTTCTGTATCTCTGTGTCCACTCGTTTCCATACAGCATCTCTATTGGACAATAGGGTTCCTTGAGAACTTTCTTCTCTGAACAGTATTTCCTGAGGGGTAAAATGGGTACTTTGTGATCTAATATCCTGAAGGGTGGATAATGCTATTGGCAGATAGTGATCTCAGTTCTCGTAGTTATCACAGATCTTGGTGATAACATTCTTGAGGATCTTGTTTGTCCTTTCTGCTTGTCTGTTTCCTTGAGAGTGATAGGCTGTGGTTCGAATGTACTGGATCTTATACTTCTTGTAGAGAACCTCAAAGAACTGGTTCACAAATTCTGTTCCTCTGTCTGTAGTTACTTGTATTGGGGTCTTGAACTAGCAGATGATTTCTTTGTGGAAGAAATTGGCAATTGACTGTACATTGGCTTCCTTGAGGGATCTGGCTTCTATCTATTTTGTAAAAAGGTCTATGATGACAATGATATATCAGTTGCTAGTCAAGGTCAGGGGTAGGGGGCCAATTACATCTATTGCTATATAGGCAAATAGTACTAGTTCTATGTGTGCTGATCCTGGGGCTTAGTTTCATTGGTCTTGTTTTTGTTTCTAGCATTTGTCACATATTTTGACAAATTGTCTGATATCTTTCTCCATTCCTGGTCACCATATTGTTCTTCTTGTCTTATCATATGTATTGGTTCCTCTTAGATGGCCAAGTTCATATACTGATTTTATTGCTTGCTCCTTCTTGTATTCTGGTATGACTAGCAGTTTTCCTTTCCTCAGTGTTTCTCTATCAGTTTCGAATTGTTTCCATATTCTGTTGATAATTGTTTGTATCCATTCTTCCAGATGTTGGGGCATCTTTTGCTGTCCCAGATATGTGACAATTCTGTAGTAGAGCTCCTTATTCATAATTGATTTGTTGGTTGGAGGTGTTTTGGGGTATCTATGAGAGAGTATCTACATTGGAATTTGTTCTTCTGGGGTAGTGCACAATGGTTACATTGTAGGCTTGTAGCTTCATTATCCATCTGGCATAGATTCCTTTGGGTTATCCAGTTGTCAGTAGTCAGATGAGAGCTGAGTGGTCCATCTGAATGGTGAAGTATCTTCCAGCCAGATAGTAGTGGAACTTTTCCACAGCCCAGATGACTGCAAGACATTCCAACTTATAGGATTCATATTCTTTTTCAGCTCCTCAGGTTCTGCAGCTAAGATATGCAATGACATACTCTTTTTTGTCTTTCTTTTGAGCTAGGACTGCTCTTAGTTCCTGTATACTTATATCAGTCTGTAGGATGAATTCTTGAGTCCAATTGGGTCATCTGAGGATGGGTGCCTGGGTCAGTCTGACCTTGAGTTCGTCAAATACTTTTTGTTGTCTGCTAGTCCACTGGAACTTGATGTCCTTCTTGTTGAGTTCATAGATTGGACCTGTGATTTTGGAAAATCCTCTAATAAATCTACGATAGTAGGAGGCAAGTCTCATGAAGGCTTGGGCTTCTGTGACAGTAGTGGGCCTTGGGTATGCTGCTACTACTTGTATTTTGAGGGAGTCCATGTGTATTCCATCTCGATTAATAATATGACTAAGGTAGGAGATCTCGATTTCTGCAAACTTGCATTTCTTGGGCTTGATGTACAGGCCATGCTTTTTCAGACTTTCTATTATCTGCTGTATGTGCTGCAGATGTTCCTCAGGTGTCTTGCTGTAGATGATTATATTGTCAATATAAACCATCATCCATCTTCTTATATTATAGCAGAAGATTTTGTTCATCATTTACTGGAAGCTTGCTGGTGCATTGCACATCCTGAATGGTATTCACAGGTAGATGTAGGTTCCATCTGAGGTTATGAAGGCTGACTTTTTACTTGCCATTTCTGTGAGTCCAATTTGGTGGAATCCTGAGTATAAGTCCAAGGTGCTATAGTACTGTACTTCATCTCCCAGTATTATAAGGATGTCGCTGATAAGGGGCAGTGGTTGGCAATCTTTCTTGGTAACTGCATTGAGCTTTCTGTAGTTGACACAGAGTCTTGGGGCGAATTCTCCAGGCTTGCTTCCTTTTTTCGGGGCTAGTACAACTGGTGAAGACCAGGAGCTACTGGCTTCTTTGATAATACTGGCTTCTTCTATCTGCTTGATTTATTCTCTGAGCCATTCCTAGTAGGCTGGTGGGACAGGTCTTGCTTTTTGGTAAATTGGTTTGGTATCTCTAATATCTACCTCATGATAGTAGTGTGGTGTTTTTCCTTTAATATCCTTGAAGTCTGTGGCAAGGACATCCTCGAATTCATGGAGTATTTTCTTGAGTTCCTCCTTGAGTGGGAATTTGTTTCCAATGGTGTAGCTGTGCTTGTTTGTGGTTTCCTCCTTCTTATGCTCTAGTTCAGTAATCTTGGTACTGATGAATACTCCTTTTCCTGTAGATCTGAATCCTTTCTTTCCTCTTTTCATTTCCTCCAACTTCTTGACTTCTATGATCTTTGGTTGTCGGACTGGGAAGATCAACATCTGTACCAGTCAGTCCTTCTTCTTGATTGGGAATAGAATAGTAGGATTGTGATTCCTAGCAATGAGTAGTATTTCTCTAATATAGTCTGAATCAATGACTCCTCCTTTAATCATAATTTTGCTTCTTGCCAAACTGCTTCTTGTCTTGAGGATTCTGACATGATCCTTTGGGATGGTCATCTCTAGGCTGGTTGTAAGTAGAGTAGTTGTCTGGGGTTCAAGTACAGTTTCTTCTACTGTAGCGATATCCATTCCAGCTGCATTTTCTGATTTGTATTCTGGCAGGACTGCATCAGGGTGAATCTTCCAGATTTTGACCTTGATTTCTTCTTTGTCATCACTGTCCTCCAGAAGGGCTGATGGTTCATCATCTTCCTCCTCCTCCTTTTCCTCTTTGACTTGTTCCTTGAGAGTCTTCTCTCTTCTTTAGTGGTAGATCTCCTTGATTTTGCCAGTGCACTGGTAGCACTCATTGACATGCTCCATACAGTATATTCAGATCCCATGCGGGCAGACTCCTTGTGGTGCATATTCTTCTGTGATCTTCTTGCACCATTCTTCTTCACTCATCCATCTGACTTTCTTCTTCTTTTTCTGTGTGGTCACTATGTAAGCTTCTTCTTGCTCATCTTCCTCCATCTTAGGGAGCACTCCTTTGTTGACATTGATGGGAATTTGCATCTTCTGACCTTGGTAGATAATCTGCATCTTCTGAGCATTCAGGTCGATTATTGCTCTGGCTTTGTGAAGCCACTGGTTGCCAATAAGAATGTCATAGTTGGTTGTATTGGTTACTATCACATTCACTGGGATAGTTGCTCCTCCAAACTTGATGGGAATATCTTGGATTTTTCCCAAAGGGGTGGCTCTTGTGCCATCTGCTATAACAAACACCAACTTGGTTACTTCTTTGACCTCCCATCCCAGGCAATCTACTGCCTTCTTGCTGAGAAGGTATCCTCCTGCTCCTGTATCTATGATGGCTTCAAAGATTCTGTCTTCGATTTGGCAGGTTGCATAGGCAGAAGTCTTGCAGTTATCTTCACTTTCTTCTCCGGAATCTTCTTGAACATTGTTGGCTTCAGTTATCTTCCAACCCTACTCCTTGGTTGTTTTGGCAAGTCCAAATCTCATTTGCTGTCTAAACATAGGAATTTCTGTGAGCTGGCCAAAGGTTGCATTGACTTTTTGTTGGCTGAGATCCTTGAAGATATTATACTTGAAAGTCTTGGTTTTGTGAAGTTTCTTCTCCTTTTCTCCTTCACTAGCTGGAGTGGTTCCTTGGATGATGTCTTGGACTGCCTGCTCGAGCTCTATATCTTGATCCATTTCTTCGGCTTGGCTTTCTGTGGCCATTTTCATCTGTTTTTCCATCAGGTTCTTCTTGGGTCTTCCTGGTGGTCTCTTGTAGGGTTCCTTGCAAACATCCTTCTTAGTAGTCTGTGCAGGATAGGCCTCCCATTCTTCATCTGACTCTCCAATTTCCTCAAAGGTAATGATGTTGGCCTGTTTCTTGTTTTTAGTAGTATTGCTTGGCTGGGCCTTGTGCTTAGTTTCACTCATACATTCATATGAGTAGTGGCCTTCCTCTCTACAGCTATAGCAGGTATTTTTCTTCTTGTCTGAGGTGGTGGCAAACTTCTGAATCAGGTGGCGATCTCTTCCTCTAATTTCTTTCACTACATCTCCTAGGTGAGCAGTCATTTCAGCAAACTGCTTGGCAAGCTCCTCCATGGGGTTGCTGTTTCTCTGCTGCTCCATAGCTCTCATTTGAGGTGTATTTCAATTGATCATTGTGGTGGGGATCACACTGGTTGCCTTGGGTGCTTCAATTCTGACTCCAGTGACTCTTTCCATTGTGTGGTCTTGTGGATGTCTGGCTATCTAATACTGCTGAGTATAGGTAACCTTTTGTAGCAGATCCAGAACTACTAGTGATGAGTGAATAGCCATAGCTATCTCTGAGTAGACTCCTTTCATGAAGCTTGCTTCAGCTACTTGATCTTGGATAGCATCAGCATAATCTGTGAGGATTATCTGATATCAGATTTGGGTGTAGAATGTGTTTGGATCCTCACTCATTCCTTGGCATATTGTATTGAGCTGATCTTTCAGGGCTTGCTTAATCTCATCTGTGTAATAGGTATTTCAGAGCCAGGTCTTCTGTGCTGTCAGTATGGTATCAGCATCATTTCCTGCATGGGTTGTGGCTATGAATGCTGCTCTGACAGGACCTTGTAGACTGAAGGGCATGAGGGCTACTTGCTGTACTGCTGTCAGAATTCTTATAGCAGCATACTGCTCAAAATCATCAATGAAGGTAATGATTGATTCATCTGAGGTATATCCGTGGAATACTGGTGGTCTCATATCCATCTTGTCTTGATATCTTGCCTCGGTTTGTATGGTTGTTTAGGTGGTGGCAGTTGTTCGTTGTTCAGCTTGAAAGTGAGGGATTCATCTTGAATCACCAGCTAATGGGCATCAAGTTGTAACATAGTGGACACTTAACCTTTGAAGTATGTCAGATTTCTGTATCTTGAAAACTTGCTCTTCTTTAACTCTACAGAGTCCTTGGGATGCAGGGATGGGTGAGTTCAAAGTATATCTGCCTGCAGGCTTACTAGTTCCTTTTGCTTTCTCTTTGCTTGAACTATTTCGATCTGAGGTTTATTCACTCAAAGATACTGGGTTATTTATACAAGTTTGCTAGCTATAAGGTGGCTAAGTAGTGAGTCATTTTCTGTAAGTATTGAATCTTTTAATATCTGCTAGGATTTTGCTAATTACAAATATTCCAACATCTCCTAAATCTTTGTGAATGTTAAAGTTTCTGCACTTCACAGAATATGACTGCTATTTATAAGGCTAAACTATATTGGGAATTGGATTCAGGTACCATGATCAAATATCTAATTCCCCTGTTTCATGTTACTAATTTGGATCAGCCATTACAATATAGAACTATTCTCAATAGATTATCATATCTCTTTGACTGTTTTGTATCTATATTTAGAAACAAGATTTTAAAATTTTATAACTTTTAAAATCATAATAGCTTTTAAAAAAAGATTTACCAATAATTTTTTATATAATAATTCTACCTTTGGTAAAAAATTTATAAAAAAAAAAAAAAACAAATTGAGATATATTTTTAACAAAAAAACACTGTTTCAAAAAATCATTTTTTAAACCTTAATTTATCTGCTAAATGATTTTAAAAGACAATCTTATCTACAGTCAAAGAAATATATATTATATGATATCTGAATCTATAAGCTATATATTATTATATATTATTAGCTATATTGATATATACTTTACTTATATTAATATTATTGTTTTTTACTAGCTCAAAAATATATAGCTTAGATATAGATGTAGATATCTTCTCTAGATACTCAGTATATATTGCTTATATAAAATTTATCTTTATCTTAGATTTGTGTTTTTAATCTTATTAATACTTCTTATCTTATCTATATAATCTATAGAATATTTTTTTATCATTATCATTATTATTTTCTTGATATATCTCCTCATTCATAAGACTTGTTATCATATAGACATAATCTGCAAGTTTTTTACTCTTGTATATAGCTATTACTATGATATTATATATCTCAAGAAGGTTTCTTATAAAGATTAGAATTTTATTTTCATTATCTATATACTCTACTGATATACTTAGAGAATTTACTTAATTTATCAGATTATTAATATGATCAGCATATTTGTAGATAATCTCTTTAGACTTTATTGATAAATTAAATAGTTGAGATTTTAGATAAAACTAATTTAATATAGATATATATATAATAATTATATAGAGTCTCCTATACTTTATAAGTAATTATTATATATATTATATACTTTATTTGCAAATTTGACAATATGAACATGATCTTGTATAATACTTAGTAATTGTTTGTAGCATCATAACCTTAAATCTATATCTATAGTTTTGTATACTCTACTAAGCTATATTTTTTCAGAAGATTACTCATATAGAATACCCAAATAGTATAATTCTTACTGTCAAAGATTGGAATTGACCTCTTAGCTGTGTTTATGCTTATCATGGAGACTGTGACCATCATTATACCTATTTTGGGAGTATCTGTACCTACTGTGTTTGGTATACTTATACTAACTTCTTGATTTGTTATTTGTAATATCTTAGTATAGAGTAGTGTACAGTCTTAGAGAGGTGTTTCTTTAGCTGCTAAGTGGGGCTCATAACCTTTGTTGTGAATATGTTGGGAATATGGAGTGGGGAGAAGAGCAACAGCATTGTTTTTTTTTTTTTTTTTTTTTTTTTTTTTTTTTTTTTTTAACGGACCCAAAGTCCGAGCTTATTGATTGCACGCATCGAGTGACGTAGCTCAAGGAAGACGTAGTTCTAAGAATCACGTGTCTAAGCCACATTATCGAGATGCATGAGAATTTCAACACTAGGTTTTATTAAATTGTGAGAAAACCAACAGCAATGTTGATCCACTCATCCAACGTAATAACGTGTTTTGAGGTCGTGGAGGTCGTGAATAGTGGGGCGGTGGTAACTGAGTGACGTAAGTGCAATTAGCAATTGTCAGTAGCTAATCGATACATACGTATCAAGGACATCAAATCGTCAGCGCTGGAAAGATAACGTACAAGAAAACTTCCAGAATGAGAATGCACGGCAAGGGTTCGGCGCACACAAACTCACGGGTTTTGTTTTTCCAGGCAGCCGAGATTCCCTTCTGCCGAGTTTCCATTTCCGAGTTTCCCATCGCACCCTATGACCACCTTATATAAACGCTACTGCAGGGATGTACCACCAAAATCCGTCCGCAATCCGTCCGCCGAGATTTCCTCCACCGCCGAGGTTCCCTCTCCCGATGCCGACCCCTATAGACCTTACTGCAACGTCGAACCAAGATTTCCTCTATCGCCGAAATTCCAAAGAACCCGCCGAACGACCACATTATAGGCCTGCCAGAAATGCTCCATAAGTATATACACCCCGTTGTTTTCTTTGTCCTTTTCAGAGGAACCCTTCACTGTGGTAGGGTAATTGCTATGCATTTAACGATATTTTACTGTGTTTGTGTTTTCTAGAATTTTTCTGTGATTGGATGGTCTAGTTGGCTATTCAGGAATATTTTGCATAAAACTCAGTTTGCAGCCGGGTAGAGTTTGGGTCGCATTGTGTTTGGATTGGGTCGGATAATGATGATTAACAGCGAGACGATTATTATTCGAAGGATGACAATTAACTTTAATTATTATCCTTTTTCCACTTCCATATAGACCACATTCAATACACGGTCCTGCCTGTAATACATGTGGCGGTGGTGTTCTTTAAACTTATCGCTTTGTCTGCAACCGGTTTTCGTATCGCAGAGCATCTAACCCCGAAGTTGCCTATGATAATAAAATTTCGATTAGATGCCGCAATCGGTTATATTTGTAGTCGTTCGGTAGTACCTCATCATTTGCATGTATTGTAATGGTGATCTCAGAATGGTGACATCATCACAGGAGACAGCCTTTCTTTATAAGCCACTAGATCAGAGCACAAGAAGATTACATGGCATGACTCACCTAGGCTATAAGATGAGCAATGATGACCAACCATGAGTTATGATGACTATAAGATAGAGATCTCAAGGAATATAAAAGAAGGACCAGAAAATCACAGTATTAGCAACTCAAACAAGACTTACAAAATTCTGAAATAGTTCAAAAGACTCACTATAAATAAAATGTCTGCTGTTCACCAAACTGCAAGGTCCAGGAACTACCAAGACTTCTCAGTCCAAGAAAAGATGTTTTAAGACATCAGAAGAGCAATGAGAACTCACACCAGAAGGATTTTTAGTCTCAATCTAGGTACTGGTGATCTTTACTACTTTATCCTCTATCATTATGAAATAGAGATAAGGATCACTACCACTACTGAATATCTCTGAATATAGCAAGAATATAAAATAGAAAACCTCCTCTATTGGGAATTTCCTCAGACTAGTCCTTAAGAGATATAAGATATTACCTATAGATGTACATATGAGAATTGAGAGTAGCTAAGAAGATCTATCAGATCTTCAGATATATATCTTGGTTAATCTCCAACTTGGAGTATACTAGAATCTCAGACTTCAAGAAATTGTCAGCCTGCTATATAGATATACTGGAGGCCATAGTAGTCATAGAAGTCTAATCTACTATTACTCTCAAAAGTGATAAGATAGAAGAGTTCTAGAATTCTATTCTCAAGGATAACTCAGATCAATTCCTACAAGGATTAATCTCAGTATTCCAAGGCCCCAGTATTCAGGTCAGACCCTCTCAAGATCTCACCTTTGTCTCCTACTTTGTAGAGGAAAATATCATAGATTGGAGAGCCCCTGATCTCCTTCCTGTAGCAATTAAACATAATGATATTACTAGCAATAACATCATCTCACTAATCAACATATGTAAAATGAATGAAATAAAAATATTCACTGATCTTATTTCCTTCAAAGATGTCCTATTCCTGACCTCTAGTTTTGATAACAGTGATGAAGATAAAGCCCCCAGAATTTTAAACATTCTACTCTAATTTGTTTATATAACTATTTATTTGAATACTTAAATATTCTGACATTCTGATCTTATACAATCAATTGTATAGATACTTAAATTTGTACTTATAACCTGAAGTTTTCTGTATTCAAATATCTTATTTGATTATTGGATTTTATATTTAGCTTTATATATTAGTAATTATTGAATTATATTTTGTATAAATACCTCTCTTATTTCCTTTGAAATAAAGTCAGTATTAAAACACTCAAGCATTTAAGTACTCAACTACTCAAGAGTATAAAATTTCCAGTCCTTTACTCAATTCTATATAAGTAAATCTAAGAGATAACAGAACAGTGTAAAGATAAGAAGTTTGAGGACTATAAAATCTTAGAAAGGCACTCCAATAGAACTTGCTTATAAGAAACTTATAGTTGGTCTAAGAGATATATCTTGAAGAGAATCTGATATACTTGGAGAACTCAGTGCCTACTATATAACAACTTGGTGCCTATTAACTAGTAATATCATTAGGATCTCTCACTTTCAAGCTGAATAATAAACAACTACTACAATAACTACTCTGACTACAAGAGTCACTCCTGCAAAAATTCAAGATAAAATAGAAATATATCTACCTACATTCTATGGATTTACTACTGAAGAGTCAATCCTGATCTTTATTAAAGACTTTGAACAATTTGCCACCATACAAGCTCTCAATGTTAAAGTACAATTGGCCCTTCTATCTGTCAGCCTCAGAGGACCTATCAGAGATAAGTTCATTATAGCCACCATTGCTGATACTGGTACAGCCAAACTCACCAATATAAAGAACTTTCTCAGAACTATATACTATACTGAAGAGATCAAGCAAGCTTCTAAAGATCAACTCAATACTATCTGCCAAGAACTCAATAAAGATCTCAACTCATTCTACATCTGAATCTGCCACCAGATTATCTTAACTGGCTATGATAATACTCTCAAGAAATAGATAGCTGATTTAATCTTCCTAAAAGGAGTCCATTATGAAATTGTCCCAGTAATCTAGTCTATCCCAACTGCTCTGACTCTTGATCAGAAAGTGATCTTTACACAGAGATATTGGACTACTAAATACTCTACTGAACACTCAATAAAAAGAATAACTAGTATCAAGATAGAGCTACTAAAGCCAACTAGTATCATACCTACCACAGCCCTCAACAGATAACTATCCCCATCTATTCTCAAGATAACTAAAGCTGACTCAGTGGAGGAACTTACCCAGTAGTTTGCCAAGATAACTACACACTTTAATAATATGATTAGAGAAGTATGAAGTGTCAACAGGAGATTAATACAGAAGTTTGTAGCTATTATAGAGGAATACACTATTATATACTTCAAATATAGAGAAGAAGACTATTATACAAAGAATTGTATGACCGAAACAAGGTATAGAGCCCAACCAAGTAATACTACCAGAACCCAAGAACAAATCAATATAGTATCATCAAGAAGATTGGCAATGCTGATGATGAAGAATACTATGAGAAGTCTAAATTCTACTCTATTACTGAAGATACCAGAACTCAGTCTAAGCTCTATGATAAGAAGAGCAACAGTAAGTCAGTTGGAAGACCAAAAAAGACCCCAACTATTACTATTCAAAGTAAGACCTAATCTGAGGAGATTGATCAAGACATAGAGTTAGATGAAGCTATCTATCAAATTATTAAAGATACTACTCTAGTCTCAGAAGAAAGTGAAAGTAAGAAAGAACAGAAGCTATACAAGACTAAGGTCCACTAGTATGATATCTACAAGGATCTCAAGAAATAGAAGGTCAATGCTACTTTTGGACAACTAGCAGAAGTCTCTTTTTTTTATTTTTTTTATAGTTACTTGGACTTTGCCATTTATTACCAATCTATCCCATAATTACATTATTCCCTCCTACTACTCAATACCCCTAGGAAGCTCCCCCCCTATACTCTTATACTTAAAAACCACCTTGCCACCCACTACTCCAACTTTCCCCTCACTCTGCCTATAGTTTTTCTCTATCAAATAGTACTGCCAATCTCTCTGCAGATTCCATCCCAGTCACCAGTCTATCAAGACATCCTCCATCAACCCTTTCTATCTCACCAATTGCTCTCTCAAGCTCAAACACTTACTCTTCTCAAAAACAAACAGCCAGTAATCTGCCAGTCCCATCTATACCACTAATACCTAATCTAAAGTCAGCTACTTCTTCTCCACCCCCTCTACCAATCTATCTCTCAGATCCTCCCATTGCCCCCACTCACCATTCTCCCTATACATAGCACCCAATCTATTCCTGACTGCTAACCAGAATTCACTAAGTATCTTATACTCATCCAGCAAATGTTCTGGTGTCTGTACAAATCCCTCTTCCTGTTGTATATTATAATACTCCTCACAGTCAAAGTTCCCCCCCTCCACAAGATGGCCTAAGTGAAAGTTAAGCATAACATTCCTCTATAGTATATACTACCAAACCACCCAGTACTTAGATGATAACTATCACCTTATCTTCACACTCTACATTCAGACTCTATTCTAGTCCCACTTCTCTCCAATTCTCACTGTCTATCAGCTACTAGGCCAAACATCCTATCCCATCCCCCTCTAGTACTCTACTCTATCTCCAATATCAAAGTCCAAAAGGGGGATACCCCCTAGTAATACTCAATTTCATCTCCACATTTCTGAGCCCCAAGGTACCTCTCCTTTATCTCCCTGCTAGCAAATTTCAATATGGTGAGCCCCATCCACTACTCTCTATCAGAAGCCCTTAAATCTCATATACCTACTATTTGGAAGCCTAACTAAAGACAGTAAATCCCCAGTAGATCCTCTCAGTGAGCACTTCATCTTCAGACTTTTCTCATTAGAAGGACCCAGCTACCATCCCTCAGTTCCACCACTCTCTTCAATTACTATGCTCTTAGATAATGCAACCTCTTTGGGAAGTCAACCAGCCCAAGACCTCTTCTCACCACTGGCAATGACAAGATTTCCCAGCTAATCTGACTCTTCTACCTAGTCTAGATCTAATCTTTGGCCAGCTTCAAGAGTCTCTTCACTACCCAGATTGGAAAGTCCAGATGGTATACTAAATATCACAACTTCAGTAGCCAGTAGATATTAAAAATCATAATACACTCTACTAAAGAAAGGTGACAGTCTCTCCAACCTCACAGAACCTCCTCCCAGATGGCCACTTATTGCTTCCATCAAGGTTGTAGTAGAACTGATCTATATACAGAGAGGTAGATATCTAAATACCTCACAGTCTCTCCAGTAGGGACAATTGTTCCAATGACATCCTCTCTTATCAGGCCATTATCTAACACTATCATTTCATACTTATACTAGTTAAGTTTAGTCTCAGAGTATATCTCATACTACTCTACTATTTCTTGGAGTTCCTTGACATCTGTAATTAAGGCTCCAATCTTTCACACAATGTCAAATATAGAGAGCCCCACAATCTTCTACTTAATTCTATCCAACAATAACTCTAAGAATAGAGTATACAAGATAGAGGACAGTGAGTCCCTCTGGAGAATGCTCCTCTCCAGAGAGAATGCCACCCCTCTATACCTATTGTATATGAGCACTGCTCTACTCCCTTCTAGTAGGCTGATTATTGCTACTTAGAACTGCTGAGAGATACTAATCTTGTCCAGAACCTTTGCCAGCCAGACTAGCCACACATAGTCATATACTTTCTTCTGATCCAAAAAGACCAACCTCTCATCTAGTCCACAGGCTCAAGCCCCTTCAATAACACCATATACCCAGGCCATACTATCCCTAATGAGCCAACCCCCTACAAAACCTTACTGCTTCTTACCCAAGACTTATTGGGCCACCTTCTGTAGCTACATCACTACCACCTTAGTGACCAACTTTCTGTTCATATCCAGAAGTATAATGGACTGCCAGTTCCTCCAGTTCTCCCTTCTACTCTTATCTTTAAAGAGCAGAGCCATTAGCTCTAGATCCTGCTCTCCCACCTATCTCTCAGACTGTAGTACCAAGTTACAAAGTACCATCAACTCCCCCATTACTCCAGAGACATCTACTATTTTCTTCCAAAAGTCCCAGAGCAAACCATTTTCTCCTAGTACTGTGCTCTACATAGTTATGATAAGAACCTGGCAAATTTCCTTCTCCTGAACTGGCTCCACCAAGTCCTCTAGCCCATCAGCCAGTAGTGGGTACTATTCCTTCAAAGTATATTCTATGGTGGCAGCATCAGCCCTGCCCTCCTCCTTACTCTACAAACCACTCCACCTCTCCTTCAATAAGCTCAGAATATCTTGTAAACCATATACCAGCAGACTACCAGAATTAAGAACCTCTTCCCATTGCTGCTTTACTCTCTTTACCCAAAGGGTCCTTGAAAGGTACTGAGAGGGCCTCTCTTCCTCCTTTAATCTCTGCCAGCATAATTATACAGCCAGACTCCACACTCTCATCTTCTCTTCCTCTCTCAACATCTGTTGTAACTTTGCAACCTCCAGCCTCACCTGTATCATCCTCCAGTTCTCTACCCCCTTTAGGGCCAAGAGCTCAGCCCAATCCTCCAAAAGTCCAGCCAATCTAACAGAAGCCCAAGTCACCCTCCTTCTCCTCTGCCTTCCTATTGCCTTATCAGCTTTATTCTAGTAAACCTGAGCAGCCTTCTTCAACCTTATCTACTAAATACCAACCATAGCCCTCTTCTGTACCCAGCTCTCCATTCTCTGACAAATGTTCTCTGCCCACTTGTCTCACAAATCCTTCTCAGCCAACAAAGAGGAATTGAGGCACCAATGTTCAGGCCCATCTCCACTCTCCCCAAAATATCCCCACTCCAACAGTCCCCAGTAATCAGACCACAGATATCACTCAGCCTCCAGTAACTTCCAAACATCTAAGCCCCAGTAGTCTGCTATTAGCATCTAGTTAATTCTCATATCCAAACCATTAGTCTAGTATATATATACTCTCTAATCACTCCAAAACTCCCTGTCAGCATCCACTAGAGCACTCAACCTCTCTACTTCCTCCCACATCTCCAACCCCCCACTCCTGCCCTCAGTCCCCTTCCCTCTATCAGTCCTATCCACCAATGCCTCCCAGATCATATTAAAGTCTCCTCCAAGAATATCCACTCCAGTCTCTACAAGGGTCCTACTCTCCAGGAGCCCCTTCACCCAATCCACTTTCTCACCATATATAGCAGAGCAATAGCAGGACTCCACTATAACCAGCTCCCAACCTGGTTGAATCCACTTTTCCCAGACTAGTCTATCTCTCCAGCTTCTTATATTTTGTATCTCCCCTCTGCCCCTCTGTACCAGGATCTCAATCTTACCCTTTCAAACTGCTACATCTCCTCATTCTATTGTCTATTTTTGTCTATCTAAGTCATCTTCACATCTAATATCCTGCAGAAGAAAAAGATCAACCTCCAAGCTCTTCAACCAAGTAAAAATATTCTAATACCTAGCTAAACTCCACAGCCCATTCACATTCAAAGATTGTACTATTTATAAGAAATAATGTTAAGAGTCATACCTGCCCTCTATAACTCTACATTCATTCTTTCCTGAGCTAAGTCCAAGTTATATTCCCCAGCCACTGCCTCCTCTTCAACTCTCCTCACCTCTAATCCAACCAGAAGTTCAGTTAGTTCTCCATTCTCCTTTTCCTCAAAATTCTTATGATACTCTAGGTAGGCCTCTTGCCAGAGCTGTAATCCATGATGCTCTGCCCAACAGAAGGTGGCCTGCTCACTAGCAGCAACTTCCAGCTTGGTCTCTCTCTTCTTATCAATTTCATACCCTTCCTCCTCTAGAAAAACTGCAAGTATCTCTATCTTTAGTACCTCCACTACTCCATCACTATGTAGGATCCATGCCCAATGCTCATCACTCATTACTCTCAGGTCTACTTCTTCCAACTCTTCAGCTGCAAAGTTATTCATCATCTGATATATCTATAGGAGGTTACCCACCTCCTTCCTCCCTAGAGTCATTGGCCTTCCTTTACTCAGTATTAAAGTATCTGCCCCTATACTTGCAGTCTTATCCCACCCCTCCTCCAGGACATCCACTAGTTCATTCTTACCAGCCACTACTATCTGTCCCCCCTTCACCACCTCAGGAGCACTTATGGGGCACTATGTATTGTTACATCCTCTACCACCTGGCCTCTCACAGCTGGTCTCTATCTGATAAGAGAGAGAGAGGTATCCTCCCAGACTTCAAACATATCATCCTCATATAGGTCCTTGCTTGATGCCCTCCTGACCTTCTCTGGACTCACCTCCACATTCTCTTCACTCCTGCTGGCCCAGATACTTGCTTTGACTCCTTCAGTATCCTCACTACTACTAGCAGCCCTCTTTGCCTCTCCCTCTAGTTTTGCTAGCAACTCCCTCTACCTCTTATATCCTTGGGATCTCTTCTACAGCTCCTTATCCATGCAGATATACTTCTCATCAATAATCTCCAAGTATGTCAACTCTATATATGCCTTTCAAGCCTTTGCCCTCTACTTCACTGTACTACTCAGCTCCTCTAGTACCTCTAACAGATCTTCTTCCTCCTCCTCACTCATCACCTTATACATGAAGGCTCTCCAAATCATTACTGAAGGCCAATCATGAGCCTTCCCAGTAGCCTCTCTCTCTCTCTGCTAACTGAATTTAAACATCAATATCTCCTATCCAGAAGGAGGTCTCTTCTCAGACCCTGAACTCTATATTGACCACCTCTCCATACTCAGCCATGACTTCCTCAACTCTTCTCCTTATCTCTACAGCAGTCATTATAGAAACCCCTTTTACCAGGAACTGCACCACCCTAAGATCCCACCTCAAGCAGTGTGTCATCAGGATACACACCTCTCCAACCATCAACTCAGTCTTCAGTACATCCTTCAACAGCTCAGCCTCCTCAAAGCCCACCTCTACTCCTTTCAGACCCCTCAGAAACTTAACAGATGCTACATCATCCATCTGCTTCACAATTAGCCTCAGGACTATTTTTGCCATCATCACTAATCCCCAGAAGTACAGTGTAACTGTAAACTCCAAGATTGACTTCTTGAGTAATGTGATCACCATCAGACCCATCATACTATCAGCCAGGTCACTAGGCCTCATACTCTTCCCACAACTTAGTCTACTATCAGCAGTCCCATCTAGAATTTTTTCCAGATTGTCCATCATGCTTCCATCAGTAGTTATCCCCTCAGCCTCTACACTGCCAGCCCCACTACTCTGACCCCCCAGAGAGACTCTCCCCTGCAGCTACTACTCTATATTCCTCATTATTTCCTTATCCCTCCTCAGTCAGCCCTCTAGTCTAGTTACTGGCTATCTCTCCTTCACCTTATCTATAAAGCTCACCTTTCTGATCTCCTATCCTCTAATACTGCTCTCTCTCCTTCTATATTCTCCTGTCAGCAGGCCTCTCATACTTTCCCCCAAGCCTGAGCCCCTCCTCACATATTGCCAGTCAAATGTACTTAGGCCCCCCTGCTCAATATGTACCTCAGAACACTCATCACTCACTATGTTACTAGTATCATTTCTCTAAAAACTATGTCATGAGAGTTGTCAGAAGATTGTATAATCTGAATATTACTAGAGAAAGATGACTAGTAGAAGTCTCTGCCTTCAGATAGCAGTTGAGAGTAGGGCTTGTAACTACTATCAAGAACCAAGAGTATAAGATCATAGAAGCTTATAATATATAAGAAGATAAATAAGAAGACTTAGGTAAAAAATCTGAAGATCAGCACAAGATCTCAGCCTATACCTAATATCATATTGAAGATTGTATCTTTAATACTATCATTGATATCAGTGCAGGAGGATATCTTATAAGCAAGAAGACAATTGACCACCTAGGCTGGAATATTGAAGAATTCATCAGAATGATCTATATTATAGCAAATGATACATGAGCTATCTCTCTAGATAAGATTTAAGAAGTCTCCATCAAGATTAGAGGAGCTACCATCTCAGTAGATGTGATTGTTACAAGTGCTACCAACTATGATATCCTCATTGATAACTAATGGCTTTACAAGATCAAAGCTGTCATTGATATTAATGCCTAAAAGATACAGATCAACTATAGAGGAAGAAAGATATAAGTCTCTATTAATGTCCATAAAGAAGTACTACTAGACATAGAGGAAGGAGATGAAGAGGACATAGAAGTCTTTATATACTTAGTATATAAGAATAAGAGCAAGACAATTAAGCTCACAGATGAGCAGTGGTATAATAAGATTATTGATGACTATACCTCTCAAGGAAGATATCCCCATGGTGCTAGGATGTACTGCTCTGAATACCTAAATGACTACTGGTTCTATATCAGTAAAGTTAGAAAAATCCATCAACAAAGGTATGAGCAAGAAGTAGCTGAAGCAAAAAAGAAAGCTGAAGAAAATGACCAGCCCCCAGAGCTTCAAGCTGATAGTGATAATAAGGAGGAATAAGAACCAGATATCACTCTCAAGATCAAAAAGTTTCACTCCAAAGCCAAGATCTCAGAATATAAGACTGAAGGAGCTATAGGAATAGACCTTGCCAATATTTAAGATGCTATCCTTGAACCACAGACTACCACTCTACTTAGTACTGGAATTGGAGTCAAGTTACCAGAAAACTATACTGGAATTATCAAGACCAGGAGCAGTCTGGCCAAGAGCAAAATCTCAGTTGATAGAGGAGTCATTGACCCTAATTACACTGGTGAGATCTTTCTTATAGTTAGGAATTACAACCCCACCACCCTATTTGAAGTTATGAAGCATGACAGGATTGGCCAGATACTGATCCATGAAGTTAAGAAGTCTAAGATCACTGAAGCCATTGAACTCATCAAGACTAAGAGAGGAAAACAAGACTTTGAATCTACTGAAAAAGAAGCCTATACTGCTACTAAAATTACCAAACTCAAGCATAAGAAAGATAAGGACCAGAATAAGCACATATATACTATTAGAGAAAACTTTCCTCTAGAAGAACAACTTCTCAAGATCCTGTATCAGAATAAAGGAGTACTTGCTACAGACTTCAGGGATATCTATAATCAAGAACCTAAGTACTATTATGAAGTTAACACTAGTAATACCAAGCTCATCTACCACTATACCATCTGCCTACAGAGAATAACTGTAAGCAGAACTCAAGGAAATAGAAGAAGCTAGTATCATCAACTAAGTTATTAATCTCTGGGCTTCACCCATTGCCCTCACTTCAAAGAAAGGAAGCAAGTCTGGAGAGTTCACTTCAAGACTCTATATTGATTACAGAAAGCTCAATGCAATCACTAAGAAGGATAGACAGCTCTTACTAAATATTTAAGAAATCCTTACCACTCTTAGAAGTGAAGTCAAATACTATACCATCTTGGATCTGTTCTCAGCTTTCATCAGATTGGTCTTACTCAAGATACTAGTGAGAAATTAGCCTTTATCATACCTGATGCCATCTATATCTATCTATAAATACTATTTGGAATATATATATTCTAGTAAATTTTTAGTAAATGATAAATAGAGTCTTCAGCAATAAAATTGGAAAATGGCTCTTTGTCTATATTGATGATATGATTATCTTCAGCAATACTATATGAAAACATATCAACTATATATAGCTAGTTCTCAAGAAGCTCAAGGAGTATAGTCTCTACAACAAGCTCAAGAAGTATAAGTTTATAGCTTAAGAAATTACCTACCTAGGATACATTATCAATCAGACTGAAATTTATATAGACTCTATGAAGATTGAGACTGTTGCAGCTTATCCAAGATCTAGAACTACTATAGAAGTCTAAGTCTTTCTTGAACTGGCCTCCTATTATAGAAGATTTATTAAAGGATACTTCAATATTGTAGTACCTATCTATGAGCTACTAAAGAAGGAGATCAAGTTTGAATGGACTAAGAAATATTAAGAAATCTTCAATAAACTTAAGACCAAGTTGACCCAAGTACCTATTCTCAGAAGACCAGATTGAAATTTAGAGTTCATTCTATAGACAGATATAAGTACTATAGAACTTAAAGCAGTACTAGCTCAGAAGAAAGATAGATATAAATATATTATCTTTTATACAAGCTGAGGTACCTATAGAGTAGAACAGAACTATGAGTTATGTAAGCTTAAATGCTTAACAGTAGTCTGGGCAGTAATAAGTTCTACTACTATCTAGCTAGGAAATACTTTATTATTCAAATAAACCATTCTGCTCTTGTCTGGCTATTCTATACTCTGAACCCCCAAAGGAATATATGTCAGATGGATCTATAGACTACAAGAGTATAACTATACTATCAAGAACTACTTAGGAAGAACTAATGCCAATACTGATGTACTCTCAAGAATACCCTGAAAC
This sequence comes from Jimgerdemannia flammicorona, assembly GCA_003990745.1. Classification (NCBI taxonomy): domain Eukaryota; kingdom Fungi; phylum Mucoromycota; class Endogonomycetes; order Endogonales; family Endogonaceae; genus Jimgerdemannia; species Jimgerdemannia flammicorona. The sequence continues at coordinate 2,239 of RBNI01000852.1, read as the reverse complement.
ACTTTCATCAAGACTATTCAATATAAATAAAAAGCTATACTATGGATTAATTAGCTATCTTGAGCAGTAGAAGATGCTCAACTATCTTGAACCCTAGACTATCACTATCATTAACCAGACTTAGAAACAATTTAAACTAGATAACACCATACTTAGAAAAGGAGAAAAGCTCATCATATCTAAATACAAAAAGTATTAAGTAATGAAGAAAGTATACAAACAAGGATATCTAGGAGAAATCAATACATTTAACAAGGAAAAAAGAACCATATAGTGGTCTAAGATAGAAGAAAACCTATATCAATTTGTTAAAAGGTATGATAAGTACCAAAAACAAAAATAAGATCAGCAAGATCAGGTACCTGGATCATCAATAATTGAACCTATCCCCTTCTACTACATTGTAATAAATATCATTGGACTACTACCAGTAACTCTATCAGGAAACTACTATATTATAGTTATTGTAGATCTCTTTACTAAATGGATAGAAGCAGGAGTATTATAAGAAGCCAATACTCTCTCTATTGCTGACTTCCTATACTGAGAAATCATCTGTTACTATAAGATACCAAGACAAATCACCACAGACTATAGTATAGAATTTGTCAACAGATTCTATGAGATAATGTATCAGAAATATAAGATTTAGTATATCAAGACTACTATATATTACTCTCAAGGAAATAGATAGATAGAAAGAATAAATAAGACTCTTAAGAACATTCTGACCAAGATCTCAGACATATATAAAAATTGGGATAACTACCTCCTAACTGCTCTCTCTATTCTATAAGACATATAGTTATATAATATACACTTTATCCTAAAAGAACTGCTCTTTGGAGAAGAAGATTCTAATAAAACCTCAGCTATAAATCTAGATCTAACTTGGTAATAGATTGACTCAGAAATCCAAAGACTATACCAAATCAGAAAGAAGGCAGAAGATTATATCATTAAGTTATAAGTGCTAATAAGGAAGAATGTAAAAAAGAATCACAAGACTCTAGAACCCATTCAAATCAGAAAAAAGGTTCTACTATATCAAAATATAGTAGAAGCCTCATCATTATGAAAACTGGAGCTCAAATAGGAAGAACCCTTCTATGTATAAGATACTAAAAGAACTACCTTCTGGCTTAGAAAACTCTCAGAAACTATACTGCTTATCACAGTATACAGGAACATACTCAAGAAGTACTATGAACCTATATAAGAGAAGTAAAATATAATAACTGTCTGTAAGGTTCTAGTTTATGAATCATAACAGTATATCTCATAACTAGCAGGCAATCTGTCTGGACCATTCTTTAAAGAATACAGCACTAGCAACTACTCATCTATGAGACTTTCAAAGTCAGAGAAATTTGAACCATCAACTGATTGATCAAGATAGAATCAGATCTTTGCTCTATATGAAGGAAGCTACTCTTCACCATCATACCAAAATATATAAGGAAGATGCTAGCCCATAAACATCACTTTTTGACCTCCTGTCAGAGATTATAGAATTAGCAAATTTTTCAGACTAAACTAATGAATAAGAATGTTCAAGAGAAGATCCTTATTCAGAAGAAAGATATAATAGTGATCTTAGAATAGTGACATTATCACTGGAGACAGCCTTTTCTTATAAGCTATCAGATAAGAGTACAAGAAGATTATATAGTATAACTCATCCAGATTATAAGATGAGTAATAATGACCAACCATAAGTCATGATGACTACAAGATAGAGATCTTAAGGAATATAAAAGAAGGACCAGAAAACTACAATAGCAGTAACTCAAATAAGACTCACAAAATCCTAAAATAGTTTGAAAGACTCACTATAAACAAAATGCCTACTACTCACCAAACTGTAAGATTCAGGAACCACTAAGGTTTCTCAGTTCAAGAAAGGATGTTTCAAAACATTAGAAGAGCCATAAGGACCCATATTAGGATTTCTAGCCTCAACTTAGATACTGGTGATTCTTACCACTTTACTCTCTACTGCTGTAAAATGGAAACAGAGATCACTACCACTACTAAATACCTCTAGATGTGGCAGGAATACAAAATAAGAAACCTTCTCTACCAGGAATTCCCTCAGACCAGTTCTCAAGAGATATAAGATATCACTTCTATAGATATACAAGAATTGAGGATAGCCAAAAAGATTCATCAGATCTTCAGATATATATCTTTTTTTTTTTTTTTTTTTTTTTTTTCTTTTTTTTTTTCCCCTGTTTTT
>RBNI01000851.1:0-26414 GCA_003990745.1 Jimgerdemannia flammicorona | reverse complement strand
AAAAAAAAAAAAAAAAAAAAAAAAAAAAAAAAAAAAAAAAAAATAGTAATACTGGGTTAAGAATATCTTATTTCTGACTTTAGATAGAGAATTGGTCACTCTGTTAAGGCATTGGCTTTCAGGCTATAGACTGAGAGTTTGAACTTAGCTTTATAACTTCTATAATTGTTGATGAGTATTATATATAGCTGATATAGCTACTATATATTACTTTGGCTTTATATGGTCCTCTGTAGTTATTAGAGATCTAGGAGAGCTCTTCAACAGAACAATATTTTATTCTCTTCAGTACTGGTCATGTATAAATAGCTGAGTATTGCTAGATACTGATAAAATTTCTCAGTATATTGAGTGAGATTTGGCTATCTTATTTAGGGTGAGGGCCTTAGTATCAGTCTGACCAGCTGGAAGGAGATTTGAACCCTGCTAGTGGCTCCTCTTCAGGAAGGTTGTTAGTGCCATATCCTTAGTAAACCCCCTGATAGAACACTCTCTGGTTGGGGTCATTGTTACATATCAATAATTGGTAGTGTGCCATTAGAATATGTAGGTTGTTTGGTTTTCAATAGCAGGGGGGGCCTTTACTATTGCCTCATGGCAATTAAATTTTCTTCCAAAACGAGAGCTGCAGGTTTGTGTTTCATATATAAGACAGTGATACGAAGTTCGAACCTGGCATTAAGGCATGCCATCACTTATTCCCTATATAATTATGCACCACAACGATGGGGATTACGGTCAATACCTGGAAATGGGGGGCAAGGTAATCAGTCCCACTCAACGATCTGCATGTTGACCCATTATCCATATTCACTAGTATTCCGCGAAGGCGTCTTGGTTATGCGTCCTTTTCGGACGTCGAACTTTCCACGGCCTATGCTTAGGTTACATATCCGTTCGTAGTGCGTATACGTACACGATACAACTTTTTTAAAATAGTCATATGTACTATCTATGGCATATCACATACTGGGTGGCTTTGTGCCGAACCCGTTTTCTATAGGATTGATGTGATCGACACGAACGAATAGAATTGATAGAGCGCCTAGAACAAAGGGAAATCGTTTTGAGGCGTAGAATGATCCTTCTGCTGTGTGACGTCGGAGCGGATTTACAACAGATCGGGCCCGCTTCCTAGAAACACAGATAATGAGACCATATTCAAATTTGATATTATTCGGAACCAAGCAAAATTAAACGGAAATCGCATATCAATACATGGGAACACTAATATGACAAACATCAATACGGATACACCTATGTACAAAACACTAGTACGGAACAGGACGGACGGACGGACAGATAGATAGCGTGCCTGTCGGGATCAATAAAAAAAAAGAAAAAAAAAAAAAAACGAAGAAATCGGGCAAAAGCATTCTTTTGCGATAGTTGTGGGGAACCGATGAAAAGTGTCGACCCGAGTTCGTGATGTCACGTGGTGCGAACGAATTTGTAAAGACGCACCGGGAGATGACAAGTGATATTTACTTCTCATGTGTGGATCCATTGTAATCTAATATACTCATCCCTCATGAGAGCTCGTCATTAGAGCAGAATGCACCTGGCCCCCTGGCTTCGCGGGGTCCGCTTTCCTTTCACTAAAAAAAAAAATTGAGACGGATTAGAAAATAATGGAATAACCCGTTTAACAAGTAGCATTCCACGTGTACTCATCCAATCATATTTCCTCTTTGTTTAAGCTACGTCTTCCCGATGCGCTCGACGCAACCCTCCCCAAAATCCAATGCATCGTTTTAATTGGCGTGCATACCCGTCAACGCCAATCGTGCTGCCTGTTCGAAGCATTCCGTAACGCCGCGGTTGTGCTTCGCCGAGCATTCGAGATAGCGGACCGCGTTGATGCTGCGCGCACAGGCGAGACCCTGTTATTGTACAGGAGCAAAATGCGTTAGGCATCGGATCGGGGTAGAAATGATCGAAACTGTCCTCCTCTCCGAAGCCTCTTATCCCCTAATTCCTTCTGAAGCAACTCCCCCCTCCCCCCCCCCCCCCCCCCCCCCCCCCCCCCCCCCCCCCCCCCCCCCCCCCCCCCCCCCCCCCCCCCCCCCCCCCTCCCCCCCACCACCATCCAATCCTCTCACCGCCAAACGTCTCGCCCAGTCAACCCACCTCCTCGTACGTCAGCGGCGTGTCGTTCACTCTGGCGAGCTTAAGTTTGGTGGGTTCATCGTCGCGCAGATCGCACTTGAGCGCCGTGAGCATGATCTTAACGTTGGGGCAGTGCTCTGCCACCTCCTCGATCCACTTGTTACCAATGTTCTCGAGCGAGTCACGGCTGTCGACCGAGAAACAGAGCATAATCACATGCGTATCGGCGTAGGAAAGCGTGCGGAGCCGACCGAACTCCTCCTGGCCTGTGGGGCGAAAATAGGTGATGTCAACGGTTTTAGGATAGATCTGAAAAGACAATAATGTGGTGGGCAAGGAAAATCCGGGGTATAGGAGTCCCAGCGGCTTACCGGCCGTGTCCCATAATGACAGTGAGATCTCCTGGCCGTCGAGTGTGAAGTCGTAAACGTAATTTTCGAAGATGGTTGGTTCGTAGACCTGTCAATGCCGTGTGGGGAAAATAATGGCCACCTGAGCGATCCCACCCGATAGCAAGAAAACAAAACGCAACAGAACGCCTTTAAAAGTGCAACGCACCTGAGGGAAGTATTTGCGAGTGAACACATTCAGCAGCGAGGTTTTGCCGCAGCCTCCGTCTCCTGTGAACAAGCAAACACGGAATGGCTGGTCAGTTCATGTCAGAGTTTCCCGCATAGGTGAACCGACGGAATTGCACGTCGTACTCACCAAGCACTACGAGCTTGCGGAATATTGGCTTGTCAGTCGCGCACAACGACATTCTCTTGACTCAAGTGGCTTAGGTTGAATGGGAGGGAATTGGGAGGGGGACGGTTCTCCAGAAGTTTTCGTGAAGCGTTTAAAACGGAAACCAGGCGTTTGGAAAGGTGTGACAGAGGCTCAGGCGACAACGACGGAGGACGAGCGAACACAAAGTGGCTTTGGATTTAGAAAAGTGCCGGTTTGATGTATTTATAACTGCGGAGTTAGTCAAAGCTTGAGCGTAAAAAAAAAAAGGAAGTGGGCGCTAAATCCGGCGTCATACACACACTTTAGTATCCAAAGGCTAGAGAGAGGCGGTTTTTGGGAGGACTAATTATAAATAATTGCGCAACTAGAAGAGGGCAGAAGCTTCTGTTTTCTGTTCATGGACTCCTTGGCAGTCGGGGCACTGCATGCGGTGACACCCAGGCAAGCTCAATCAACCGAGCTGGTTGATAATTACATGGAATCCATGCAATGTACAGATATAGATGGATCGCGGAGCTCTCGGCTACGCCGTATCGAAAGATCGCGAAATACATTGAAAATAGTCATGCCGAAAAAGTCCGACCATAACTATGTGTATTTTGAGAATCCCAGCGCTATCATTCCTCTCCCTAACCTCATGTTCTCCTTCCAATTACAGCCGAAAAAAAAACTATAAAGTGCGATTGACACTTAGTCATGGTATTACCAACCTGACGAGAAACCACGTTTACTGTTAAGTCATCAATATATCATTTTCAAGCATCACAATACTCCCCTGTGCCTATCATTGATCATTGATATAGCGGATTTACGGTCCACGAAAGCCAAGAATACGCCACGTTGAAAATGCAACCACTTACACGTGGAGATTGTGTTGTTTGGCACGGATTGTATGGTAACTCTAGATTTCGTGGGAACAACATGGGCGCCATGTGATCACGTCATCCATCACAATTGATACGCGTTTTGTGGTTTTGTACGATGAAACTAAGAGTACATTTTAAAAATTGATCATCACGCCACACCAGACATCGAGGTCTTACACTTTACTGGCACATCCGTTTAATTCTCATCCCTTCACTCCCTTTCTCATCTCCTCCGCGACCCACTCCTCGAACGCCACTGGCACCCCCTCGCTTGATTTGGGAGTTATGGCCATGACTTTGTAGATGTGTCCCATGGCCAGCGGCTCGACCAGACGTTTGTAGCTGGAGACCAAGACGCTGCAACGATCGTCGCCGCGAGCGCCCTGGATGAGGGTCTTGAGACGCTCTTGGATACCGAGGGAGTGCAGGAAGTGGGATTGGTATATGGGGCCGTAGGCAGTTGCTTTTGAGGAGGGTATCGTAAAAATTGGGATTATTTGCGCACGTAGGCATCGTCAGTCGATGGTCGAATTTGGAGAGTTATGTAAAATAAAATAATATAATAATACCCCCACTAAATTCTTTTACAGCGTCCTTGAGATACCGGAAATCGACATCGGCGCTCAGATCCGCCTCACCAGGTCGACTCATCGGATGCATAAATTTGTGCTTCATAATCGCCTACATCCCGTCCAATAAAACAGACACCTCCATGCATCAAAACTCTTCGAACCTCTGCACCAAACCCCAAACCTCAACCCTCTAACCCACGCACCCTAAACGTATCGCCCTGGACATAATCCTTCCCGTAATCGATGGCAAGCGCCGCTCCTCCATGGTCGTCGACGTGCCGCGCTACCAGGCGCACAACGGAACGGCTCTCCGGGCTAATCTCGACGCGGCTGCCGATGGGAAAACTGGCGAAATCAGGGCGGGTGTCGGCGAAGACGGCGGAGGCCTGGTTGGGGAGCGGGTTGAGGACGACGCGGAAGTGGTGGGAGCTGCGGACGGGTGAGGATAGGATGCAGCGGACGAGAGCAATGATGAGATGGGACGCGGCGGAGGGATCAAATCAATTACCTGGTATCGGATTCGTCGAGGTCGACGCGGAGCTCGCGCCAGCCGTCTTTTGTTTTCTGGGGAGTGGAGATGGTTGATTCGTCGAGCCAAGAAAATGAATATGAAGTAAACATTGAGGCATTTATCCAATCGTGTAATAATTGTAGGCCAATCGACGACACCCACCTCAAACTTATGGATAGGCAGCGCATCAAAAAACTCATGCGCGAGGACCATCGACCAAACACCTGAATAATTCAACGATATTAGAAGGTCTGAGTACTCAACGCAACTTCCTAATCGTCATCCGCCCAACCACCCACCTACCTGGTACCTCCTCGAAGCCATTATGCCATTGGACCTCTATCCCGTCCTTCCGCGTTGCTACCAAGCCCTTTCTGTCTGGTCCTTCCTTTGCCTCCGCATCCTCGCCACATAGCGTGCGGAGCTGCATCTTGCTTAGGCCGGGGCTGGTTTCTACGAGGTAAACCGATGAGATCGCGCGGTAGCAGTGGGGGAAGGCAGCGAGGGCCTGTAGGAATGAGGGTGCGGGCTTAGTGTTTGTTGCATCAATTGGTGTTGCGGTGATGTGCTTGAAGCGAGGGGTGAATGGGGAGGATTCGGACGTACCCTGAGCATGTCGCTCATGAGGGTGCCGCGGCCGGGGCCAAACTCTACAATCTGGACCTTCTGGGGACGGCCTTGGCGCATCCATTCGGTTAAAAACCAGATACCAACTAGCTAATATCCGTGAGACGCATTGGACAACTTGAATAAGCGGGATGTGATGGGAGATGGGTGAGGTGGCATAATGGGGGGAAGTTACGACACGATCACCCACCTCACCAAACATCTGACTGATCTCGGGCGACGTGATGAAGTCTCCCTGCGCGCCGAACACGTCGCCCCCCATGTAATAGCCGCTATGCGGGTTGGTCAGTACCTGCCGCATGTAGTGCGCCACTGACATTGTGCCTGCGAGCTACAAGCCGCGACATTTCTTCAGACGGTATTTAAACGGAGCTTGCGAAGAACCATCCTCTAACAAACCCTACCTTGATGGAGTTCTGCAAATATTTTGCGAGTGGGGTCAATTCCTCCTTCTGGGTGATGGCGCCAGAGGTTGAGGTTGTGTAGACGCGAGTCGAAGAGTTAGTGCAAGGCGGAAGCTTGCGGGTTAACGTCATGATGGCAGCGCATGTTTGAAAAGATGCGGATGCTGATGGCGATGTAAGGAAGGTGGAGCAAGTTATGCGACGCGTTCGGCAGAGCATTGTGATGCATGATTCTTCGCTAAGCCACCCAGCTTTCCGAGCTACCATCAAATCGATTTGGTACATTGCATGCATGCCAAATACCGTGTAATGCCGTGAAATTCCCAGACTCGTCATGAACTCTGCGCTATATTGTTCTCGGGAACTCTATGTCATTGAAAGAAAAACATATGGTATAATAGGTAATTACAAGGGATAATGATGTGGGGACAGAAGAATTAACGTAAGAAAGCTATCAAAACAATGTGCGTCGCCATTTTTCGATGAGAAAACAACAGGCCGGACTAGTATGAAACATATATATATATATAATAAAATTGATGGTGTGGATGGGCTATAAATACAAATGCTCCCAAAATACAATCCTTGATGAAAACATCCCACAAACTCTATGCAAAACATAATCTCCTCACTTCTTCTCTCCGCACAAGCCGCCCTCCTCGCTCGTGCCTTTCCCTCCCTCAGTCTTCCCCCTCGTCCCACAGGTACAAAACGCGCCCATGAGCTCTCTAATCTCCTCGGCGACCCTCTCGACCTCTCTCGCCACGGTCAGGGTCATAGCCTCAGGCCTACGGCACTCCTCAAACGCGGCCAGCAACTCCCGGGGTAGCGACGCGTACAGCGTGGCAGGCGACGCGAGGAGGAACAAGGTAGCGAAGGCGGCGTGGTGGTCCGGGTTCTGTGGCTGTGCGGAATGGCCAATGGCAGAGGCAACGATGGAGTAGAGCGGAGATCGGGCGGTATCGTGGAGGAGGGTGGTAATGTAGTCGCGACGGGTGGCGACGTCGTCTTCAGATATGGGAGAGGCAGAGGAGATGGACTGACGCATGGCGAGCACAATACCGTACTCCCGTGGTACGTTCCTTAGCACGACGTCGACGACGCGCTCGAGGGTTCTGGGCTTCTCGTCCCACAGGTTCTGCGGGATATCCTTGCAGAAGGTCTTTGCGAGTGTCGCCCAGTTCAGTTTGGTTCCATGCTGAGTCGGCTGATTCTGAAGCCCCCTATCCTCTATTGCCTCCTCAGGCCTCTCCCGTGTGTCCTTCACCTCACCCTCCTTCTTCGCCACTCCGCACAGGCTGACGTGAGTCCTTCCTCGCTCGTAGCTCAGCAAAAAGTATCCCCTGCCACGTCCTGTCTCCGGATCTGCGGGCTTCATGGCCTCGTAGAGCTGGCGTGTGTCACTCCAATAGGAGGGGTACTTGTAGCGCGCCACATCGAGCACCAGCGCGACGTTCCGCAATGCGTTGTAGCTGCCGATCGGGCTGAAGTGACCGTCGCCTGTCTGGTGGAGCCCGGCACGAGAGAATGAGACGACCATGTGAAGGTCCGAGCGTGAAGTCACCGTGGCGAGGTCCGAGAGGAACTCCTCGTAGGGAGTGGTGGAAGCGCGCTTGACGATAACGTCGCAGTGGCACTTTGCGAGACCTGAAGAAAGAGGTAAGCATGGTGGATGGGTAAGAAAAAAGTCAGTCGATGAGAGGATATGGTAAGCGATTTTCTGTTTTGAATTTAATTTACATGCAAACTGATCGAACGTAATCCCGTTCTTCTTGACGACCTCACGCGGGGAGCAACACTCTAGCAGCTCATCTATAGGGAATAGGAAATTGCACGATCAGTGTTTATCGTTCAGGAAGATTAGTAAACCTATTCACGGTAAGCCAAAAACTCACCAGAATACCATCTCCAATTGCCCTTCCACCGCTGCTTAGGATCCACCTCGAGAGCATTGAGCACCATGGCCACTATTCCGAGCAAAAATAAAAATAAAAAATAAAAATAAAATTGTTAATTCGTACTTTGCAATATTTGCAAACCTTGTTGAGGAAGAGGTTCACCTACACGAACTCGGCCCACAATACGCTGGCTCCGACTGGGTCGTAAAGTTTCCCGTCAAGCTGAAAAATCCCTCCGCGTGCCCCTGGTCCATAGCTTCTCGGAACAGGGCCTTTCCCTCCGCGGACGAGAATCTGACGAGCTCGGAGGGAAGTTTGCGCTGGTAAAACGTGCTCTCGAGGACGGAGTCCTTGCCAGTACCCGCGTTCGGGAGTGTGAGGAGAACATCGAGGGGAGAGGAAGTGGATGCAGGCGGGTCAGCGCGGAGGGGGGAGGAAGAAGAGGAGGACGAGGCGACGGTGGGGATGTCCCTGGTGGGGGAGGCGAGGAAGAAGGGCCGCGAGACGAAAAGACTGCGGCGAAGGACGGTTGCCGGGGCATGGCGGGTGAGGAGGGAGCGGGTCACGTCGCGGGCGGTTGAGGCAACGGCAGGGAGCATGGTTGGGGTGGAGGGATAGGAAGGAGATAGGGAGGAGGGGAGACGGAATAGAAGGAGTTGCGGAATGTGAGTTTGTTTGACATGTTCTCTGTGATTGGCCAAATCATGCCAAGATCTGATAAAATAAATCTGATAACTTGGCATCACGTGCTTGATGCGAGATATCTCACACCCCAAATATATATATTCGAGCAGTCTGGTTAATTATTTTTATCTAGAGTAAGAGCTTTTAATACTACAGATCAGAAGTTTAAACTTTACATATTATTAATATCTTTTTACTAAATAATATTACTATTACTTATTATTTTCAATATATATATGTGTTTAGAGAGTTTTATTTATTATAACTTAAACCCTTTAGAACTTAGAGAATAAATATATTCTTTTATCTTCAAATTCTTAAATAAGATCTTATATATGTATTTTTAAAATTATCTAATTAAATAATATTATATTTAAAATATTTCACTTAATTAGATATTTAGTAAAGTAAAAGTAAATTTATTTATCAACTTTATACTTAATTTAATTTTTAATAATAATAAAGATAAATAACTTAAAAATCCAATTAAAATAAAATAATAACTAATTTTAAAACTTACAATATAATATATAAAATAGTAAGTAAATTTAGATAAATATTAAATAGTTTATAATAATATATATAAAAAAGTATATAGATTTTTTTATTTTAAATTCTTAATTTTAACTTATCAGAGTTCTCAATAAGAAAAAAAAAAAGTAAGTTTAAAAGATATATCTACTTATAAACTACTTAGTTCTTTATTTTTAAACTATTTTAATATAAGCACACAATCTCCAAGCCATCAAAATTACATATCATCCTCAGAACCAAATTAGAAATTATATGCAAGACTACAAAACAAGTTACTGAAGAGATCATCTGGTTACACAAAATATGCCAGTAAGCATGAGAACCTACCACTAAGACACAAGAATACCAGAAGAAGTACTATAACCATAAGACTAACTCTGAATCTCTATAACTAGTTTGGTATACTGTACTATTACAAAAGGAAACCAAAAGTACCAAACTCAAACCAAAATAAGAAGAACCTTATCTCATCTATCAAAAGGTTCATGAACTGCACTTATTAACTCAAGACCAAGATACATTGCAACTATATAAGACCTCATTACTTAGCAGAAGTAAAATACATTTAAATAACTCTATTTACTTTATCTGTATCACCTCCATTAGAGAATGACAGATACTTCATCTGAACTTAAGAAAGCCAACATCATCAAAACCAATCTCAAGCCATCCATGTGACAGATATTACTACTAGAAATTGTCTCAGATTACAGAAAATATCATTTCTGAGAGGTTTGAACCCCCAGCTATGACATTAAGAGCCCTTACCCTAGACAAGGATGGTCAGTCCTTGCAAATATGCCAGCAGTCCAAAAAAAAAAGAGAACTAAGATCTGTTATCCTTGTACAACCACCACCACTAAGAATAGCCTCAATCTTACAAGAGATAGAAGTGACAATACCTTTGAAACTGATGATATCAGAAGTCAGAAAACTGCTCAGACTTTATCAGTGATGATGTCATCAATAGTGATATTATCAAAGACTAATCAGACAGCATCTAAACCTATAAATAGCTTAGCAGTCATAGAATAATTAGATTAGCCTTGTATGATGTAACTGTGAACTGACTCAGCAGTCAAACAATCTCTTGATATATCAGATCACACTTATACTATATGACTGCATTCTGACTCAGCAAGGTAGTTCAGATAACCCCTCACTAGTATAAATACCCCCTCTCCCAGACCTCAGAATCTCAGACTTAAATAGACTCAAATATACAAGAATATTTCTGAATACTTCCCTACAATATCCCTTCATATAACTACTCTTAGTATAGCAATATTATAAATAGCAAATAAATCTATTTAATAATCTATAAACCACTCTTAAGTAACTCCACTCTCCGTTAGGTCCCACTCCTAACTCTGTCATAAAATTTCCTAATTGGGTATTGTCTGCAGCAATACACCAATTCAACTAAGCTGGTCTTAGTTTCTTGAACTTTCTGAAATACAGAAAATCCTGAACATCTAGAACTAGTCTGAAAAAGGACTTTGGTTGAGACATCAATTCAAACTTGAAATCAATAAGTGTAGAGGATGTACTCTATATGAAATTGATCTTGACCTTAAGAAAACAGTCTTTCAGAATATTCAGAACTTCTAGAAAACTCTTTTAGAACTACATAACAGTTGCCCTAACAAGTAACCCTCTTATAACTTGATAGCAGCAGTTTACAATCTAATTCTGCTTCAAGATGCTTTCTCACCCTGCTACAAACCCTTTTGAGAATTCCTATAAGTTGGTATAAAGCCCAATCTCTAAACTGGAATCTATCCTGAACTATCTGACAATCTGGAGAGAATTGAACCTAATATATAAGAACAATTTGATCTCCACATCTGCAAAAAGTGGGACAAACTTCATTCAAAGAAAGAAGTACTCTAACTAAATCAGCAGATAGATGAAACCTTATTTACCAAACTTCTTGTCCTACACTCTGCAAGTCAAGATAAAGAAGGTCTTATAGAAGCCTTCTTTACTCTTCTCAATAAGAGTTTTATTAGCTCTATAAACCCAAGTGACCTAGGACAACTAGTAGCAGTCTTTCTAGCCTTAGTTCCTCACAAAGCTTAAGCCTCTGTGGTCAAGTAGTTCAACTCTACCGACTTTCACTGTACCAGGACCAAGACTGCATTATACTACTGATTCCAAAACAGTAAGGCCCATCATACTCTTAAGGAAGAAGTAAGAGAAACTCTTCACTAACAACCTAACCCCAAACCAGAAGTAGGCCCTACTATAGCTCTACCTGAATCTGAAACTAATACCAAACCAGAACTTGATTTTGAATTAAGTCCATCTGAAATCAGATATACAACTGACTCTATCTACTTTGATACTAAGCAAACCCAACTACATGGGGACTAAACTGAAGAGGAGGAGGAGTATCTCAGTAAATTTGATCCTATATACACTACTGAAGAAGATGCACCTCCATCAGGACAGAATACACCTATACAGTAACAGACAGCTATCTATCAAGCCCTTACTCCAGACCCACAACTATTACTCCAATAACTCACACAGACTCAAAGAACTCCATCACACTCTGCACTAGTACCTCAAGTAGTACCAGTAATACCACTACCAGTAGTCCAATCACCTCCAGCAAACAATATGGCAAACCAACAGATTTTAGACCTCACAGCTCAGGTAGCAATAATGGCAGCAACCATCACTGCCTTAGCTGAACAGACCTGACCTACCAAAAATCTGAGCCTACCTATCTTCAATGGTACTACACAAGAAGTCCAAAGCTTCATTAGTATAGTTGACACTAACTTTAAAACCAATCAATGGACTAATGAGCGAGTTGCTGACCACCTTCTGATAAACAATCAAGACTATACTCTGGAACAACTCTTTGCTACCACTATTACTTATGTTTGCCGAGTTGTTACATTCTTCCAAGGACCTGCCAAAGAATGGTGACAAACTCTTCCTGAAAAACCCCTTACATGAGACACCCGACCTATAGTAGTTACTCAGAATGCAGCAAACAATGCCCCAGGATATGAAGCCTATCCTGTAGCCCCTAGACTCAAACAACTCATGATTGCTCAATACTGCAGTGAGACCATGATTGCTGAATCTTGAGTAAAACTCTGTAACCTCAAATTCGATATACATGGCAAGAAAGAATTCAAAACTTTCTGTACAAAACTCAAGTCACTCCTGAACACTATTGGCCTAAAATATATTGCCAATGATGAAGCATAGAATGGTACAAGAGTAGACCATTTATTTGATGCACTACCTGAATAGCTTACAAGAAAAATCTAAGAACAAGAATGTCCAGTTTGTTATGACCACCAACAATGGTGCCTGGTAAGAATCAAGACTATGGTTAAGTGAATTCTAACAGCTGGACCAATTCTGTCCCGAAGACAATTCAACAACAAGAAAAAGACTTGGACCAAGAAAGAAGAACCCAAGCATGAAGCATTCTGAGCTTCCTTAACATCCATCTCATGGACACCCAGAAATCATGAACCCACTCAGCCAAGTACCTTCAAGAAACTCACTGAAGGAGAAAGGAATGAACTTCAAAGAAGAAGAGCATGCTTCTATTGCCAAAAAACAGGACACATGGCCAGTACCTACTCTAACTGAAAACTCTGAACAGCAATATGAGTAACTGTTACTACTCTACACCACCTCAATAACCTGACTACCAGAATACTAGACTTTGTCAAGTTAAGACAAACTGCTAAGGCCCCAACTAAAGGAAGTCAAAAGGCAGCTGGATATGACCTGTATATAGCCAAAGAAGCTACAGTTTCCAACCAAGAAGTCAAGCAAGTCTACACAGAAATCAGCATCCAAATCTCTGAAGAACATGTTGGAAGAATATGCTGTTACAGTAGCCTAGTATTGAAGAACTCTTAGTAGAAAGAGAAGTCATTGATGAAGATTATACAGGAAAAATTATTGTCCTCATCTGAAATCATAGTTGGATATCCTTCAAGATCTCCATTGGTTTCTGCATTACCCAGATCCTATTAGAGAAAATTAAATCAACTCTGACAGTCAAGGAAGTCTCTGAACTACTACTCACTATCCAAGGATCTAAAAGATTTGGCTCATCAAACAAGACCCCAGCCCAACCTACCATGAGTAAAGAAGAACAATTCTATAAGAAAATCAAAGACAGATATGTACCAAGTGGCCATTGTCCCTATGGCATTAGAATGTACTCTTTCTGAATGATTGATGATTGCTTCTTTTGTATCAATAAATTGGCTCAAAGAAGAACCAACAGAAGGAAAGCTCCTACAACCAAAATTACTACCATTAGATCAGACAAACTGCTTATACTTCAAGCTTTTGTCAACTGAGCAACTGTCAAGATTATGATAGACAGTGGTGCCTCAGACAACTTCATCAATGAAGAAACAGCCAACAGACTCAAGGTCTTCATATCTCTGGTACAACAAACTCAAGCAGTTGCTATAGCTGATGGAACCTCTCATGTTATTAGCAAGGAAGTCTGCAATCTACCCTTCCGAATTAGTGACTACTAAGTACATATTACTCTCCAGATCGTACCACTTCCTGACAATGAAATCATCCTTGGAACCCCATGGTTGAAACAAGAAAACCCCATGATCAATTAGGTAAACCATTCTCTGACCATTAAGAAAGGATGCCACAACTTCAAACTGCAAGATGAAAAAGACCCACTCAGCCCCAGTGACTCTGGACCAAAGATCACACACATCAACAAGCTATAGCTCAAGAAATTGGCCAAGAAATGTCCTCTCTTTGCCATCTCCATCTGCTCATCTAAAGGAGAACCTGAGAACTCTGAAGAAGACTTTTTCAAAGTTGACAGCTATGTCAGACTCTTACCCCAGAAAGTCCAAGACACATTTCTGAACTGAACTATAGAACCACCTGCACCTGTCATTATTAATGACCAAGAAGAATACAAAGTTGAACAAATCCTTAACAAACATGACCACAAGAACTATCCAAATAGTACAACAACACTAGAACAAATTAGAAGGTCCTGACGAGGATGTCAAAAGCTAAGAAGGAGAGAGTTGTAAGCACACAACCTCTAAGTCACCAAAATCGCATATCATCCTCAGAACCAAATTAGAAACCATATGCAAGATTATAAAATAAGTTACTGAAGAGATCATCTGGTTATACAAAATATGCAAATAAGCATGAGAACCTACCACTAAGACACAAGAATACCAGAAGAAGTACTATAACCATAAGACCAACTCTGAACCTCTATAACTAGTTTGGTATACTATACTATTACAAAAGGAAACTGAAAGTACCAAACTCAAACCAAGACAAGAAGAACCCTATCTCATCTATCAAAAGGTTTATGAACTGTACTTATCAACTTAAGACCAAAATATATTGCAACTATATAAGATCTCATTACTTAGCAGAAGTAAAACACATTTGAATAACTCTATTTACTCTATCTGTATCACATCCATTGGAGAATGACAGATACTTCATCTGAACTCAAGAAAGCCAATATTGTCAAAACCAATCTCAAGCCATCCATATAACAGATATTACTACTAGAAATTGCCTCAGATTATAGAAAATATCATTTCCAAGAGGTTCAAACCCCCAGCTGCAATATTGAGAGCCCTTGCCCTAGATAAGAATAGCCAGTCCTCACAAATGTGCTAGCAGTCTAAAAAAAAAAAAGAGAACCAAGACCTGTTATTCTTATACAACTACTGCCACCAAGGACAGCCTTAATCTTACAAGAGATAGAAGTGATAATACCTTTGAAACTGATGATGTCAGAAGTCAGAAAACTACTCAGACTTTGCCAGTAATAATATTATCAATAGTGATGTCATCAAAGACTAACCAGACAGCATCTAAACCTATAAATAGCTTAGCAGTCATAGCATAATTAGATTAGCCTTATACAATATAACTATGAACTGACTCAGCAGTCAGATGATCTCTTGATATATCAGATCACACTTATACTACATAACTGCATTCTGACTCAGTAAGGCACTAAGTACTATATCCATATCTAGCATAGTCTAGATAGCCTCTCACTAGTATAAATACCCCCTCCCCCAGACCTCAGAATTTCAGACTTAAACAGACTTGAACATACAAGAACATTCCTGAACACTTCCCCACAATATCTCTTCACATAACTACTTCTAGTATAGCAATATCATGAATAGCAAATAAACCTATTTAATAACCCACAAACCACTCTTAAGTAACTCTGCTCTCTATTAGGTCCCACTCCTAACCCCATCATGAAATTTTCTAATTGGGTATTGTCTGCAGTGATATGCCAATTCAACTAAGCTGGTCTTAGTTTCTTAAACTTCCTGAAATATGGAAAATCCTGAATATCCAGAACTAGTCTGAAAAAGGACTTTGGTTGAGATGTCAACCCAAACTTGAAATCAATAAGTATAGAGGATGTACTCTATATGAAATTGATCTTGATCTTAAGAAAACAGTCTTTCAGAATATCCAGAACTTCCAGAAAACCCTTCTAGAACTATGTAACAGTTGCCCTAACAAGTAACTTTCTTACATTTAATCTGAAATTTATTTACTTTAAAATATTAAATTATTTATATAAGTTTACTAGCTATATAATAACTAAGTTATAATTTCTTTTTCTATAAATTATTTTATAATTATAGAATATTCTTATATTTATAAGATTAGTAACTACTAATTATATATAATATATATATACTATACTATATATATTTGAGAATTAGATTTAATATATTGTAGATAATCTAAGATAGACTATCAGTCTTAGTTTCTGAGTTCTTGTAAGAAAATACTAAATTCTAAGTATCTATTGCTAAGATATAGTTTAAGTATTACTTTTAGAGTCTTATATTAGATAGAGATACTATACTTATATATATCTTAAGTTAATCAGACTTGAGATTATTAATAAGTCAGATTAGAAGATTCTTTAATATGTAAGAATACTTCTTTATTCTTGAGAGGAAAAAGCAGAGCTAAGATTACAATATACTCAGTATAAAGAATATTTATATAAATTAAAGTTATAGCTAAATATAATATACTGAATATATCTATATATAGTTATATTATATATAATATATATAACTACTATATTGGATTTTTTTTAAAAAATTTTATTATAATTTTTATTAGTAATTCTATTGGAAATTTCATTGAAATTATCAGTAGGTTATTACTATATAATAAACTGTTATATTCTTTTCTTTTTTATCTAAACTTACTTATTTAATTTTATACTAAATTCTAGATATTTATCAAACTAAAAGACTGTATACTAGACTACTTAAAAGGTAATATTACTTTGATATTTATTGGTCAGATTGATAATATTTTTGGAAGATATTTTATAAAGATAGTTAAGAACTTAAGATTATATATAAAAAAGAACATATAGTCTCTTTATGATGATATAGATATAGTTATTAATAAAAAGGTAAGATAGCTATTTAGTCTTACTGAGAGTGATCTGTTGGTAGATATGTAATTCATCTTATTTTATAGTATCTCTTTAGTTTCTATTGATAGCAGAAGACTTAAAAGTATTGGATTCTTTTAAGATATTATTAGACTTTATTTAGATCTAGGCTTTCAGAAATTTATATATTAATAGAAGGAGATCTATTAGTATTTAATAACTATATATAAGAATAGCTATAATAATCTTATTCTTAGTTTATTCTTAGTATCATTATTGGTTATTTATATTATAGATAAGTTATCTATATAATATTTAAGAGTATTTATACTTATCTTATTAGAGATATATCTATTTTTTTTTTGAAAATTTCATTGGAATTTCTATTATACTATATATTATTATATAGTAATTGCTGAGTTCTTCAAATATATCAGATTCTCTTCAAGGTGTATCTCTTAGACTAACCACAAGTTTTTTATAAGTAAGTTCTTATTAGAGTGCCTTCCCAAGGTCTTATAGTTCTCAAACTTCTTATCTTTAAACTGTTTTGTTATCTCTTAGATTACTTGTATAGAATTGAGTATAAGTGAACTGAAACTAACTTTATTTCAAAGGAAATAAGAGGAGTATTTATACAAAATATAATTAAATGATTACTAAGTTATAAAACTAAATATAATTTTCAATAACCAAATAAAATACTGGAATATAGAAAACTATAGTTGTAAGTACAAATTCAAGTATCTGTATAAATAGTTACATAAGTTTAGGATGCCAGTAGATTTTGGTAATACAGGAAAAGAGTACTCAAAGATTTGGATGTTATAGAAAAAAGAATGCTAGTAAAATTCAGTTATACAGAAAAAGGATACCAGAAGATTTCAGTGTTACTAAGAACTTAGAGCAAAATGTTCAGAACCATGGAGGCTTCATCTTCATCACTACTAGTAGTCAGGATGTCCTTAAAGAAAATGAGGTCCATGAATATTTCATCTGTTTTGTATATATCATATACTTCACATACTTCATATATATCATATAGGATGATATCATCACTGATAATGTCATTATGTTCAGCAGTAGCAGGAGCTCTCTAATTATAACATTCTCTTCTACAAAATAAGGAACAAATGTGGGGTCTTGGAGAGGTCTAATGTAACAATTTCATAGTCATATTTAGTCTTAGTATATTTTTGCATCTTTTAGTTAGTCTTTTCTTATTATTTCTTGAATATTCTACTATGTTCCACCATCTTTTACTTGCTTAGAAACCTTCTCTCAGTGCCCAGACACTACTAGAACATTCTTGTCTTTTCTTAGTACTAAGTATCTTGTCTTAGCTAGTTATAGAACCTTTTGGAACATTGTAGAATAGTATTAGTTAGCTTTGCCAAGAACCTATTTCTTAGCATTTCTCTTTCTTTCTAAGATCCTTCCAGATCTTTCTTTTAGATCATGTATAAATATCCTTATTCTCTATCTAAATAAAGCTTAGAATATTTTCTCTCAGAAATCCTTCAAGAATACTTAAACCTTTAAGTATCTCTTTGAGTTACTTTAGGCCAACTAGAACTTCCAGATTTAGCCACTTCCTCTTAAAGAAACTAGAACTGTTACACTTGGTAGCAGTGGTGTCATTATATCTTGCCTTATTAAGAAACCTCACATGAATTCAGAAACTAGTCACAACTAGTCACATAAACCTGAAATGAGCTGTAAAGAGTCAGTCTACCAGCCAGACCCCTCTGCTACAGAAGAAGCAGAAGGACAGCAACTCAATATAGAGGATATGATCAATGCTATGGCCCACCAAATCTAAGAACTTCAAGTACAACTAGAATAGCAGAAAATATAAAATGCAAGTACATCATATTTCACTATATTACTAGTTAGTTTCAAGCCACTTAAGCCAGATATCTTTGATAGCCATTGAGGAGAACTATCTACAGATACATGGACCTTCCAGTTGGATCAATACTTTGAGCTCACAAGAATGGAAGATGATATGCAAGTCCAATTTGCTGCTACACTTCTCCAAGGAAATGCAGTTATCTAGTAGTACAATCATATCATAGTTACCTCTGTATACTCATACACATGAATCAGAGACTGGAAAGCCTTCAAGAGAGCCCTTCACAAGCAGTTCAAGCCTAATAATGCCACCAAACTAGCCAGAGACAAGCTAGCAAACATCAAGCAACTCAAGTCTATGCAAAGCTATAATATACAATTTCTGTCAATCTTACTTGAGCTACCAGCAATATCTGAGGATCAAAAGATAGACCACTATGAAGAGAAACACATAAGTCAAGGTTGAGCTAGAAGAGCCCAAAAACCTTGATGAAGCTATGAGAATTGCTGATAGGTTTGATGTCATCACCTTTGGCAACTGCTTCAAACCAGAATACTATAAGAAGAATCACTTTGAGAACTGCCACAAGAACCAACCAAGGACAGTTGGCTCAGCACCAATAGACCTAGATACTATGAACAAAAAGAACACCAAGCTCATCTCTGAAGAAAAGGACTACCTGAAGAAATCCAGAGTCTGTTTTTTCTGTCACCAAATAGGATACATTGCAACCAAATATCCTAGAAAGAATAGTGAACCCTCAAGACTAGTCACCATATTGTCCAAGGACACATCTGTCAACCTCACCACCAGTCAACTTGAGCTTAAGATCAAGAAGCTTCATCTGAAGACCTAGGTCTCTCAATATCAAATCAAAGGAGCCATTGGTCTTGACCTACACTCAGTCAAACTAGTCACTATTCCAGCTAAGGGCTGCACTCTGGTGCCTACTGGAATTGTAGTTTCATGTCCTGAAGGATATTATGCCAGAATTGTACCATGGTCAGGACTCAGTGTCAAATATCATTTAGATATAGGTACTGATATCACTGACCCAGACTTTCAAGGACAAGTTCAAGTTCTACTTATCAACCAGAAGGATCAAGACTATACAGTCAAGGAAGAAGACTGAGTTATGCAAATGATTCTAGAAAAAGCCAGTCAACTCAAGATTACAGAAGTCCAAGAACTCTCTGAAACCAAATGAGATCAAAAAGGTTTTGGCAACACTGATCAAGCAGTAAGTCTTAGTGAAAATCAAGCTCAAGCTATACTCATTTTCAAAGGCCTAGTCAAAGGAAAAGAAGTTCAAGTACTCATAGACAGTAGAGCTGCAGGAAACTTTATCAATCAGAATCTCATCAAAAGCCTCAAGATTCTTACCAAGCCTGTACTCAAGAATAATAGTATAGTTACTGCAGACAGTACTCTGCACCCCATTGAGTCAATTACTGCCAAACTACCCATTAAGATCCAGAAATATTGGGAATAAGTAGACTTCAAGATTGCACCACTAGGAGGTCATGACCTGATCTTAAGAAAACCCTGGCTTATAAAATACAATCCAGACATTGATTGGTACAAGAATGAAGTCACCCTACTTCAAGATGGAGCCAATATCACTATCAAGACAGACAAGACCACATGCAAGACCCAGATTGTAATACTGTCAGCTATACAGTACAAGAGAGCACTCAAGAAGACAATGTATGCCTTTATTATAATGGTCTATCCCAAAAAACAAGACAAGAGACTATCAGTCAATGAAAGCATCAAGTTACTGCTAGAAGAATTCAAGAATGTCTTTTCAGACAAGCTACCTGGTCTACCACCTATATGAGAAGTTGATCATGAAATCAAACTGACTCCAGGAGCTGTACTACTCAAGAAATATATGTACTATATATTGTTGCTTGAAATTGAAGTAGTTAAGAAGGAACTAGAAGAACTACTTGCATGAGGAGCCATCTAGCCAAGCAAATCTCCTTATGGCTCACCAGTCTTATTTGTTAAGAAGAAGGATGATACTCTACAAATGTGCATAAACTACTGTATACTCAATAAACTCACTATTAAGAACTGCTATCTGCTACCCTTAATTGATCAAATCTTTGATACTCTCAAGAATGCCAAGTACTTCACCAAGTTAGACCTCATATCAGGATACCACCAGATTCAAATCAAGTCAGAAGACATTTCCAAGACTGTATTCATGACCACCTTTGGACTCTATGAATTCCTGGTCTTAGTATTTGGTCTTACCAATATACCCACTATATTCCAGACCCTGATGAACAAGATATTTAAGGCAGTGGGCCTCTGCATCTCTCTCTGGTACCTCTCAGGTTACACAACTTTTGAGAAGCAACTACAACATCATTTTTGAAGAAAAGAGACTAACAACATAGCGACCAACAGGTAACCTGAGGTGCATACTGGGCAGGGCGGCCTGAGTGCATTCGACTGGCAGCAAGTGGGGAGAGGCCCTGGCCTGGGGGGAGGTATGAGGGGGCTGCTGGCAGGTGGGTGGGGAAGGGGAGGAGGTGGTAGTGGAGGACAGGGATCTGGAAGGGCAAGCTTCACAGAGATGGTGAAGGGGAGAAGGCAGATGGCAGGGCTGGAGGGCTGGTTGAAGAAAGGCAAGGAAACAGAGAAGGTGACAGTGCAGGGGGGAGTAGCCCTTGGCAGAGGGAGCAGTGGGACTGGAGGTATAGTGGCTGGGGGGAGTGTGATGACTGATGGCGACAGGACTGCTAATCTGGAAAAAAATCCAGATGTGACAGTGGATGGTGCAGCTGAGCAACTGGGGCTTGGAAGACAAGGAGATTTGGCAGATAGTGTGACAGGCCTGGCGGTGGCACTGTTACTCAAGAAATTGATTTTAGTATTCGCAGTGACACTGTGTTTCCGGGGCCTAGCAGTGACAGCGAAAATGATATTGGGGCTGATTGCTAAGCAGGTGGCTGGAGTGGCATCCATTAAGTTTCTGAAGGGACTGGAGGGAGTGGAGGTGGGCTTCGAGGAGGCTGAGCCATTGGAGGAAGCATTGAAGATTGGATTGGTAGTTGGAGAGGTGTGTGTACCGATGGCTTGATGTCTGAGATGGGACCCCAGAGTGGTCCAACTGCTGGTGAAAGGAGTGCCCACAGTGACAGTGATGGAGATGAGGAAGAGAGTTGAGGAGGTCCTGGCGGAGTATGGAGAGGTAGTGGATATTGGATTTAGAGTCTGGGAGGGGACCTCACTCAGGACTGGTGATGTGGATGTGAGGATTCAGTTGGCAGGAAAGGAGACAACTGGGAAGACAAGGGACTGGCCTTCTGGTATGGTCTGGGGGGTGATCGTGTGCAAGGTGACAAGGATGAAGGGGAGTGAGGAGGAGGAGGAAGAGGACCTATTGGAAGTGCTGGAAGAGCTGAGCAGTGCAGTGGAATGGTGGGCAAAGGCTTGGAGGGCCTTTGAGGAGGCAATGCACTTGGAGGTGGTGGATGGGAAGTGGATTTGAGTGAGCAAGGAGCAGTGGGAACAAGAGCAGGGATGTAAGAGGCAGAGGGAACTGCTGGCAAAGATGAAGGGTGGACCTCAGAAGGAGACGAGCAGGGTGGTGGACATGGGGGGGGCCAAAGCGAGTGTCTGGGCAGGCAAGAGTGGTGAGAGTGCTGGGAAGGGGACTGGTGAGAATCGGGAGGTGACTGGCAAGGATCCATATGCAGATGGTATGCTGGAGGTTTGGGATGAGATATGGGAGAACTCTCTGACCCCTACTCTCCTTATCAGGTGGGGCCCAGCTTCCTGAAACAGGGTGGTGGAGGATGTGCCAATGCGGGGGGCCCAGAGAGTGCAATTTGGGGTTCCAGAGGCAGCGAACGGGGGTCAAGTGGTGGCAGTTGGGGAGGAGGAACTGGTGGATATCCCAGAGGAGTGGGATGAGGCTGCGAGTGCTGGGGCAGACACCATGATGTTGGATAGTGGGAGACTGGCGACCCCTGGAGGAAAGGAGGTGGGGAACCTACTTTGGATATGCAGGATGATGAACAACCTGGTGGCCAAGGAGCTGGGTGAGGTGGATTTGAGAGTAATGAGTGATGAGCATTGGGAGAGGATCTTGCAGGGGGAAGGAGTGGTGTTGGCATTGAAGGCAGAAATCCTTGCGGTGTATCTGGAGGAGGAGGGCTATGAGGTAGATAAGGAGCAGGAGGCAGAGATGGCTGGAGTCACAGGAGAGAGGGCTGAATACTGCTGGACCAAGCATCATGGCCTACAGCTCTGGCAGGAAGCCTGCCTGGAGTACTACGAGGAATTTGAGGAGAAGGCAGATGGGGAGATGACTGAGCTGTTGGCTGGACTGGAGGCTCAGAGGGCTGAAGAGGAGGAGGTGATCATGGAACATAATCTGGATTTGGCACAGAAGAAGATGAACATGGAGCAGTAGAGAAAGCTTGACAATACACCATTTTTCACTATGAATAGCACAACCAACATTTTTTCTTTGAACGTAAATGGGTTACAGGGTGCTTATTGGCATAAGAACATTTTTACTTGGCTAAAGAGATTGGAGACCGATCTCTTCCTCTTGCAGGATGTCAGGTGTGAGGATGATTTGGATAGACTGGAATGGATGAAGGAGTGGGGCGGTGAGGCAGTCTGGAAGGGCAAGGTTGGGATTCTGGTGCGGAAAGGCAAAGGGGAGATAAGGGATATGTGGAGCTGGGGGGATAGATTGGTCTGGGGAGAGTGGATATGCATGGGTTGGGAGCTAGTTACAGTGGGCTCCTGTTACTGCTCTGCGGTACAGGGTGAGCATGTGAATTGGGTGAAGGGCTTACAGGAGAGTGGTATTCTTGCAGAGTTTGGGGTAGATATGCTTGGTGGGGACTTCAATATGGTCCGAGACATGTTGAGAGACAGAACTGATGGAGGATGAGGAGCTGAGGGTAGGAGTGGAGGACTGGCAGCATGGGAGGAAGTGGAAAGACTGAGTGCTCTGGTGGATGCAGGTAGAGAATGCTGGGGGGATAGGAGGGTGTACACATACTGGGCCAGGGGCCTGGGGATGAGGATTGATTGGATTTTGACAGCCAACTGCTGGGGCTTGGATGTTTGGAAGTCACTGGAGGTGGAATGGTGTCCTTGGTCGGATCATTGGGGGCTTTTAGGGCAGGGACATTTTGGGGGGAGTGGGGATGGGCCTAGACATTGGCACCTTAATTCCTCCTTACTAGATGATGGGAGTCAGTGGGATGAGTAGACTGAAGACATTCGACTACAGGTGGAGTGCTGGAGGCAGGAAGGTGCCCCAATTGGCATTCGGTGGATGAGGATGAAGGAGATGGCCAGGACCTTTTGGAGCAAGGCTGGTAAGGAGGCTGGGAGATGGAGGAGGCAGTGGGTGCAGTGGGCTTCTTGTAGACTGACTAGACTTTTGGAGGACTGGGTGAGACTGGTGGTGCTGGAGGGAGAGGAGGACTGGAGAGTGATAAGGGCAAGAATGGAGGTGGTTGAACTACAATAGGTGCTGCGGAATGAGGAAGAGGCAAGGATTCAGGGTTTGGCAGCATGGCTTCATTGGCAGGGGTTGGAGGAAGGGGAGCAGCCCTCAAAGTTTCTCACAAGAGCCCTTCAAGCAAGAAGGGTGCAACAAAGGTGGGAGGGGGTACTTAATGCTGATAGTATATTGGTACATGGGGTACAAGATATTCTTGGATCATTAAAGGAGCACTGGAGTGGATTGTGGAGTGAGGAGTGGATACTGAGGACATTGACTGAGTATTGGAGGATTGGCACCCTACACAAGCAGTTGGGCTGAGTAACTTAGTATTGCCAGTGCAAGAGGAGGAGATCCACCAGGTTCTTGCTGCGACAACCTTGGGTATGGCACCTGGGGAGGATGGGCTGCCCTGGGATTTCTGGAAAAAGATGGTGGGAGTCCCAGGAGTGCTAGGAGAGATGACAGTACTGTGTGATTGGATTATACAAATGGGGAGATGGGTGAGAGATCAGGATCTGGGGCTGGTAATATTGCTTTATAAGAACAAAGGAAGGCAAGAGGACTGGAAGAACTGGAGGCCGATTATGCTACTTGATATGGACAGAAAGTTGGTTACCAAGGTGGTGGTCGCAAGGTTGCAAAAGGTGGCCCAGCAGGTCCTGAGTGATGAGCAGAGGGGCTTTGTGGGAGGCCGGCTCATCAGGGATGGCACAGCGTAGGTTCATAGAGTTATTGAAGGAGCACAAGCCAGTGGGCTGGATGGATATCTGGTCTTTCTGGATCAGGAGAAGGCTTATGACTGAGTGTGACGGGTCTGGCTGGCAAAGGTTTTGGATAGGATTGGAGTCCCACAATAGTTCAGGACAGCCATGGTCAGCCTACTGGAAGGGAGTAGGGCTGCACTCATGTGTAATGGACATAGAGGGGTAGCATTTCCCTTGGGAAGGGGGGTGCCTCAGAGGGACCCACTGTCCCTCATTTTGTATGTGCTTTCTCTGGAGCCCCTCATGGACAGAATCAGGCAGAAGATAGTGGGGCTCTCTATCTTTAGCATTGAGTGGAAAGTAGGGGCTTTTGCGGATATGTAACATGGTGGTTGGCCTGAGATCAATTGTGGATGTTGAGAAGCTAAAGGAAACAGTAGAGTGGTATGAGGTGAACTCTGGAGCTAGGCTCAATTGGCATAAGTGCGAGACAATGGTGTTGGGCAATGGTCTGGTGGGAGGGGAGATTATTGGTACCATTGTTCCTGCTGGTGAGGCAGTTCGGTACTTGGGCATCTATCTGTCAGTATATGGGTCGGTTCTGCCCTGACATTGGTGGAAGCAGTGGGTTGGCATCTGGAAGGAGGCACTGTGGAGTTGGGGAGGCTGCCATTTGTCCCTGGCAGGACATGTTTCAATTCTGAATGTCTATTGGATGCCGAAGGTATGGTATCTGGCTTATCATTTGGACTTCCCTGCCTGGGTAGTAAAGAGATTGATGAAGCTGGCCAAGGGGTGGATCTGGGCTGGAAGGCAGAGTCAAATTAGCTGGGAGGTCTTATCCCTACTGGTGGTGAGTGGGGGACTTGGACTGGTTGACTTCCCTAAGAGACTGCACTGCTTGAGAGTGTGGTGGCTGAAGAGAGCAGTGGAGTTGAGAGGGGGTAGTTGGGTCCCCCTACTGCAGAAGGTCTGGGAGATGAGGGCCTCCCTGAGAGGTTCGACTGGTGATCTCCTAGTGCTTGTGGGCCTTCAGAACACTGAACAATTGTGGTTTAAAGGCTTTTGGTGAGGAGTGGCAGAAGGGGCACACCGCATTGGAATTAAGTGGCAGAGAGATGAAGGGGAGACAGCTTGGGACCCAGAGATGTGGCGATGGGACCGAGTGTTACTGGGTGGTATTCCCCTACTTGAGTTTGACATTGGTGATGGGATCGAATGCCAGCAGGGGCCAGGCCAGGACCTGTGGCCTAGCAGTTGGCAGAGAGTAGGAATCAGCGAGGAGTGGGACTGGCGCAGCATTTGGGCCTGGAGTGCTGAGGTGCGGAGGTGGCTGCCGCCAAAGTACTGGGTGGTCTGGTGGCATGTGCTGAGGCGGAATGTCATGCTCAACTTCTGCTCAGGTCACCTTATCGAGGGAGGTTGCTTCGACTGTAAAGATTGCTATAATGTAGGGCAGAAAGGGGGATATGTACAGATGCCTGAACATTGGCTAGGAGAGTGCAAGGTTCTTGGTACCTTTTGGTAGAACATTGGGGAACATTTGAGAGGAGTGGGTCAGAGAGATGGTGTGCAGGGGAGATGGGAGGATCTAAGGGATAGATTGGAGAGGGGGGTGGGGAAGGAATGGCTGACATTAGGCTGGGCACTGGCCATTTGGGTGGGGCTGGCCAGCCACTGGTTATATGTTTTTGAGGATGGGCAGAGGCTTGGTTCCGAGGTCAGACTGCTGAGGTGACGTAGCCTTATAGAAGACACCCTGATGGGCTGGTGGCTTGGTTGGGGGTTGAAGGGGGGTTGAAGGCATTGTTTGGTAGAAAAAATCTATCAGCAGAGTGGGGAGAGGATGGGTGTTGCAGGTGAGAAAGTAGTCTTTATTCGTATAGGTGAGGGGAGTGGCACACCCATGGGAATTGGGTAGTGGGAGGGTATACTGTAAACTTATTGATAGAAGGGTAATAAATGGTAGAGTCCAAGTGACTTAAA
>RBNI01000850.1:0-26420 GCA_003990745.1 Jimgerdemannia flammicorona | reverse complement strand
AAAAAAAAAAAAAAAAAAAAAAAAAAAAGGAAGAATGCAGAGAAGAATCACAAGACCCTAGAACTTATTCAAATCAGAGAAAAGGTTCTACTGTATCAAAATATGATAGAAGCCTCATAGTCATGAAAACTGGAGCCCAAATAGGAAGAACCCTTCTATATACAAGATATCAAGAGAACTACCTTCTGGCTTAGAAAACTCTCAGAGACCATACTGCCTACTATAGTACACAGGAACAGACTCAAGAAGTACTATGAACCTATATAAGAGAAGTAAAATATAATGACTGCTCATGAGGTTCTAGTCTGTGAATCATAACAGTATATCTTATAACTAGTAGGCAATCTGTCTGAACTATTCTCTAAGGGATATAGTACTAGTAACTACTCATCTATGAGACTTTTGAAGCCAGAGGAGTTCAAACTATCAACTGATTGGTCAAGATCAGAATCAGGCCCTTGTTCTATATGAAGAGAGTAACTCTTCACTATTATGCCAAAATATATAGAGAAGATACTAGCTCATAAACACCACTTTTCGACCCCCTGCTAGAGGTTATGAGATCAGCAAATTTTTCAGGACTAGACCAATGAATAAGAATATTCAAGAAGATCCTTATTCAGGAAGAAGATGTAACAGTGATCTCAGAATAATGACATCAGTATAGGAGACAGCCTTTCCTTACAAGTTAATAGATTGGAGTATAGAAAGATCATACAGCATAACTTATCTGAGCTATAAGATGAGCAATGATAACTAACCATAAGTCATTGTGACCATGAGACAGATATCTCAAGGAATATAAAAGAAAAATCAAGGAACTATAATAGTAGCAATCCAAACAAAGCTCACAGAAATAGTTCTAAAGACTTACTACAAACAAAATATCTGCCACTTACCAAACCTCAAGGTTTAGGAATCACTAAGGCCCCTCAGTCTAGGAAAGAATATTTCAAGACATCAGAAGAGCCATAGGGACCCACACAAGAAGAACTCCTAGTATCAATCTGGGTATTAGTAACCCTTACCATTATATTCTCTACTGCTGTGAAATGGAAACAAAGATCACTATTACTACTGAATGCCTCCGGATATGGCAGGAGTATAAAATAGAAAACCTCTTCTATCAGGAGTTCTCTCAGACCAGTCCCCAGGAGATTTAAAATACTACTCTTATAGATATGTATATGTAAAATAAGAATAGTAAAAAAGATTCATCAGATCTTCCAGCATACACTATGGTCAATCCCCAACTTGGAGTATACTAGAATCTCAGACTTCAAGGAACTATCTGTCCACTGCACCAATATACTGGAGGCCATAGTGGCCACAGAGGCTCAGTCTACTATCACTCTCAATAGTGATGAAGTAGAATACTTCTGATATCCCATCCTTCAGAACAACCCAGATCAATTTATACAGAGATTGATCTCAGTATTCTAAGGCCCCAGCATCCAGGTTAGACCTCTCCAAGACCTCACATTTGTTCTTTATTTTGTGGAAGAGAATGTCATAGATTGGAGAGCCCTCACTATTGCCAAACATGATGATATTATTGGTGATGACATTATCCCATACAATATATACAAACTATGTGACATATGTAACAAGATGGATGAAATGTTCACAGACCTCATCTCTTTTGAGAACATCCTGTCTCTGATCTCTGGCCTTGATAGTGACAAAGATGAAGCCCCCATGGTCTTGAACTTTCTGCTCTAAGTTCTTAGTAACACCAGATTCTACCTGTATCCTTTTTCTGTATAAATGTTATTCTTCTGGCATTCTGATCTTGCATAACTTGAAATTCTTCTGGTATCCTTTTTCTGTATTACTGAAATTCTACTGATATCCTAAACTTATGCAATCACTTATACAGACAACTATAGTTTTCTGTGTTTTAGTATTTTATTTAGTTATTGGAATTTATATTTAGTTTTATAACTTAGCAACTATTAAATTATATTTTGTATAAATACCCCTCTTATTTTCTTTGAAATAAAGTCAGTTCCAGTTTACTTACTCTTAATTCCATACAAGTAATCTAAGAGATAATAAGAAAGTTTAAAGATAAGAAGTTTGAGAACTATAAGATCTTGAGAAGGTACTCCAATAAGAACTTGCTTATAACAAACTTGAGGTTAGTCTAAGAGATACATCTTGGAGAGAATCTGACATATTTGAAGAACTCAGTAATTACTATATGATAATACATATGTTAATGGAAAATATAATGACAAAGAACCAAATAGCAAGTAAATAAATGATAGTAACACTCTACAGTAGTAATATCAGATAGTACCTTATCCTTTTCCAATCTTAAATTATAGCAAGAACTTCATTACTAATTAATTTTTGTACTAGATACAGAAACTTATAGATTTTCTTCAGTATATTTTCAGAAATATCTGCAAGAGAGATTCTACTTGTGCAGAAGGTAAATGCAGTCGTTTTAGAGTTAGCATGCCTTTTGCTATCAATATTAAATATTTTGTAGATATCTCCTAAAGATAAAATAAAAAAATTTGAAATTAGATGTGTATTGAGTAAAAAATTTCAAATATATATTTGTCATTATATCTTAATAAAAAATCATCCAATTTTGATGATATAAAGCCCTGAATAATAGCATTTTTGAAAATATTATAGCTTCAAAATCAGATGATATTTTAGTGAGATATATTTGAATTATGTATATTTATATATAACAATCTCTAAATTTTTAAATAACTTACTAATTAGTCCATAGGTTACTGAAGTTACTGACTTTAGTTTACTATGATAAGACTTAAGTATATTTATAAATATTACTTGGATCAACAATAGTGAGTATTGTCAAGTCCATAGTGCCCACTTTTTGGTATTTTTCTGATAGTTTCTACTGATATACTAACTAACTGCTAGAACAGTATAAGTGTTAATTGTTACTTAAATTACTATATCACAACTAATTTTTATTCTCTTATATATTATAAGGATCATTTTTGCATGAGTTAGTAGATGATAAATCTTCTTTATTCAGATATAGAGAGTATATACTATATAGAGAATAATATTATATTTCTGTTCTCTACCAAAAAGTCCAGAAAATACTATTGAAATACTGTTCATTTCAATACTGTTCTGATCATAGAGCATATATTGAGACTGTTATCTTAAAGCTATATAATGAATCAACTTAAGTCCTGTTAAAACTGTTCTACTATCTTCAGTACTAATAAAAATATAGTTATAACATCCCAATATTCAATATCATCTCAAATATATAATATGAATAAGTGATATTTCCATATGTATTAAGTCAATAAGAGTCAGCTAACCATATTTAGTCAACTTGTCTAATTGTTCTAGTTAAGTAAAACTGAAGCCTTACTTTATCAATTCTTTCATTGATATTGATGTTGATATTGATATTAATGTTAATATTAATATTGATGATAATAATGATGATATTGATTTAGATTTAAGATAAAATTGGTCTACTTGATATTACTGAGTTTTTAAATACTTAATTAACTGCTAAATATTACTTGTAATATTATTTTTATCATAGAGATAGGAGGTCAGAGGTATATAAATCTTTGTTGAATGTTTGCAACTTCTTTTCTTTCTAAATGTTCAATATTAGATCCTTTACCAAAATTCTCAGTAGCTAGTTTCTTGATAGCAGTTATAATAGTAGAAATATGATAGAATTTTCATACTTCTCCAGCTACTAAGATCTTGATTACATCTGAGTACTTTAACATATAACTCTTTATAAGTATATATATAAGTATGATTAAGTATATTCTAATATCATTCAATTTAAACTATAGATATTATAGCCAAGTGAGTGATTTTGATTTTTGCAGAACACTGGTCTGGCTCTCAAATTTGTATCTTGTAGTACTTGTTATTCAGAACTTCTTCTTTTTTTATACTTGATTTTGTATGTTTTTTTATATGGTAATTATAAGTAGTTTAGCTATCACTACTCTTTGGTTCACCAGAACTCCAAGCAGACTATATATTTAATATATTGTAACATAGCAGATGCTTACTCTTGAAAGTACATCAGATTTCTGTATCTTGAATACTTGATCTTCTCTGACTCCTCAGAGTCCTTGGGATGCAGGGGTGGATGAGTTCAAAGTATATCTGCCTGTAGGCTTACTAGTTCCTTTGCTATTTCTTTGCTTTTAAACTATTTCGATCTGAGGTTTATTCACTCTAAGATACTGGGTTATTTATATAAGTTTTGCTAACTATAAGGTGGCTAAGTAATGGCTCATTTCGCAAGTACTAAATCTTTTAACATCTGCTAAGATTTCACTGATTGCGAAGATTCTAACATCTCCTAAATCCTTGCAAACATTAAAGTTTCTGTACTTTGCAGAATGTGGTTGCTATTTATGAGACTAAGCTATATTGGGAATCAGATCCAGGTACCATGATCAAATGTCTAATTCCCCTGTTTCATATTACTAATTCGGATCAACTATTACATCTTCCTTCTGAATAGGTGATTCATCTCAGGAGCATCCTATTCACTCAAATTCCCAGGCTTCTACAATTTGTATTTCCTTATACTGTGCGATCTATGTCATTATATCCTTCCAATATTGCCTCTTGACATATCCAAAGTCTTCTGGGGTTATTCCTCAGAAATGGGCTAAGGCTGACTTGTCGTCTTTGAATAACTTATGCACTCTTTTTGCAATCATGATCTGAGTATAGGAGAGCTGACATTCTCTAATCTAGTCTTCTTTTCCCATCTTCGGTCTTGAATTCAGTAGCTGTCCCAACTTGAAGTATTCCTGGAACTCAGTTCAGTTCTGGTAGGTCTTGAAATGTGAGATTCATGACAAGTGTGTTTGCACTATACTCTGGATGCTATCGAAGGATTCTTCCATTGTTGGTGGCTCAGTGAAACACCACTGTCTTTCAATGGCTTGCTGGGCTGCACTAGTAATTCTGAGGGCAGCAGTATTACTTCATTGACTAGTCATGATACTTCTTGAGTCAGTTTCGATGAATGGTAGTGGTGATGATTGTGCCTGAGAGTTTTTATAGCCAAAATGTGGTTCCTTTTATATCTTGCACAATATAAGATCCTTCCCACTTAGGCTCCAGTTTTCATGATCATGAGGCTTCTACCATATTCTGATATACCAGGACTTTGTCTCCTATCTTGATAATCTCTGGGTTTGTGGGTTTTTTCCACATTCTTCTATTATAGTACCTGTGCCTTCATTATATAATCCTCAGCCTTCTTCCTGATTTGGTGTAGTCTCCATATTTCTCCATCCACATGTTTCCATACAGTATCCCCATTGGATGATAGGGTTTCTTGAGAACTTTCTTCTCTAAACAGCATTTCTCAAGGGGTAAAATGGGTACTTTGTGATCTGATATCTCAGAGAGCAGATAATACTATTGGCAGATAGTGATCTCAGTTTTCGTAGTTATCACAGATCTTGGCAATAACATTCTTGAGGGTCTTATTGGTCCTTTCTGCTTATCTGTTTCCTTGAGGGTGATAGACTGTAGTCTGAATATGCTGGATCTTATACTTCTTATAGAGAACCTCAAAGAACTGGTTCACAAATTCTATTCTTCTATCTGTAGTTACTTGCATTGGATCTTGAACCAGCAGATGATTTCTTTGTGGAAAAAATTGGTGATTGACTGTGCATTGGCTTCCTTGAGGGGTCCTGCTTCTATCCACTTCATAAAAAGGTCTATGATGACAATGATATATCAGTTACTGGTCAGGGTCAAGGGTAGAGGGCTGATTACATCCATTGCTATATAGGCAAATAGTACTGGTTCTATATGTGCTGATCCTGGGGCTTGGTTTTGTTGGTCTTGTTTCTGTTTCTGACATTTGTCACAGGTTTTGACAAATTGTCTGATATCTTTTTCCATTCCTGGCCACCATATCATTCTTCTTGCCTTGTTGTATATATTCATTCCTCCTAGATGGCCAAGTTTATGTACTGATTTCATTGCTTACTCCTTCTTGTGTTCTAGTATGACTAGTAGTTTTCCTTTCTTCAGTATTTGTCCATCAGTTTCAAATTGTTTCCATGTTCTGTTGATAATTGTTTGCATCCATTCTTCCAGATGTTGGGGTATCTTTCACTGTCCCAGATATGTGATGATTCCTAAGTAGAGCTCCTTATTCATAATTGATTTATTGGTTGGAGGTGTTTCAAGGTATCTGTGAGAGAGTATCTGCATTGGAATTTGTTCTTCCAGGTTGGTGTACAATGGTTACATCATAGGCTTGTAACTTCATTATCTATCTGGCATAGATTCCTTTGGGTTGTCCAGTTGTCAGTAGTCAGGTAAGAGCTGAGTGGTCTGTCTAAATGGTGAAGTATCTTCCAGCCAGATAGTAGTGGAACTTTTCTACAGCCCAGATGACTATGAGATATTCCAACTTGTAGGATTCATATTCTTTTTCAGCTCCTCAGGTTCCTCTGCTTAGGTATGCAATGACATACTCTTTTTTATCTTCTTTTTGAGCTAGAACCACTCCTAGTCCTTGTGCACTTACGTCTGTCTGAAGGATAAACTCTTGGGTCCAATTGGGTCATCTGAGGATCGGTGCCTGGATCAGTCTGACCTTGAGTTCATCAAATGCTTTTTGTTGTCTACCAGTCCAGTTGAATTTAGTATCCTTCTTGTTGAGTTCATAGATTGGACCTGCGATATCAGAGAATTCTCTGATAAATCTGCAATAGTAGGAGACAAGTCCCATGAAGGCTTAGGCTTCTGTAACAGTGGTGGGCCTTGGGTATGCTGCTACTGCTTGTATCTTGAGGGAGTCCATGTGCATTCCATCTCGATTGATAATATGGCCAAGGTAGGAGATCTCGATTTCTGCAAATTTGCATTTCTTGGGCTTGATATATAGGTCATGCTTTCTCAGTCTTTCTATTATCTGCTGTATGTACTGCAGGTGTTCCTCAGGTGTCTTGCTGTAGATGATTATGTCATCGACATAGACCATCATCTATCTTCCCATATCATAGCAATAGATTTTGTTCATCATTCACTGAAAGCTTACTGGTATATTGTACATCCTGAATAGCATTTGTAGGTAGATGTAGGTTCTGTCTGGGGTAATGAAGGCTGAATTTTCACTTGCCATCTCAGTGAGTCTGATTTGGTAGAATCCCGAGTATAAGTCCAAGGTGCTGTAGTACCATGCTTTATCTCCCAGTGTTATAAGGATGTCACTGATGAGGGGCAGTGGTTGGCAATCCTTCTTGGTAACTGCATTGAGCTTTCTGTAGTCGACACAGAGTCTTGGGGCAAATTCTCCAGGTTTGCTTCCTTTTTTCGGGGCTAGTACAACTGGTGAAGACCAGGGGCTACTGGCTTCTTCGATAATACCAGCTTCTTCCATCTGCTTGATTTCTTCTCTGAGCCATTCTCAGTGGACTGGTGGGACAGGTCTTGCCTTCTGGTAAATTGGTTCAGTGTCTCCAGTATCTATCTCATGATAGTAGTGTAGGGTCTTTCCCTTGATATCCTTGAAATCCATAGCAAGGACATCCTCGAATTCATGAAGTATTTTCTTGAGTTCCTTCTTGAGTGGAAATTCATTTCCAATGGTATAACTGTGCTTATTTGTGATTTCCTCCTTCTTGTACTCCAGTTTAGTGATCTTGGTACTGGCAAATACTCCTCTTCCTGTGGATCTGAATCCTTTCTTTCCTCTTTTCGTTTTCTCCAAATTCTTGACTTCTATGATTCTTGGTTGTAGGATTAGAAAGATCAACATCTGTGCCAATTGGTCCTTCTTCTTAACCAGGAATGGGATTGTAGGATTGTGATTCCTAGCAATGAGCAGGATTTCTCCAGTATAGTCAGAATCGATAACTCCTCCTTCAATTGTAATTTCACTTCTGGCTAGACTGCTTCTTGTCTTGAGGATCCCAACATGATCCTTTGGGATAGTTATCTCCAATCCAGTTATAAGTAGGGTGGTTGTTTGAGGTTTTAGTACAGCTTCTTCTATGGTGGCAATGTCCATTCCAGCTGCATTTTCCGACTTGTATTCTGGCAAGACTGCATCAGGGTGGGTCCTTTGGATCTTAACCTTAATTTCTTCTTCATCATCACTATCCTTCAGGAGGGCTGGTGGTTCATCATCTTCCTCCTCCTTCTCTTCTCTGACCTGTTTTTCGAGAGCTTTCTGTCTTCTTTCCTGGTGAATTTTCTTGATTCTGATGATACACTAGTAGTAATTATTGATATGCTCCATACAGTATATCTTGATCCCATGAGAACAGACTCCTTGTGGTATATAGCCTTCTGCAATCTTCTTACACTATTCTTCTTCATTCATCCATCCAACTTTCCTTTTCAGAGTAGTCACCATATAAGCTTCCTCTTGCTCGCTCTCTTCTTCCTCTATGTCAGGTAAGACTCCTTTATTGACATTGATGGGAATTCGTATCTTCTGTCCCCAGTAGGTAATTTGCATCTTCTGGGCATTGAGATTGATTACTGTCCTGGCTTTATGAAGCCATTGATTGCCAATAAGGATGTCATAGTTAGTGGCATTGGTTATGATTACATCTACTGGGATGGTTGCTCCTCCAATCTTGATGGGGACTTCTCAGATCTTTCCCAGAGGGGTGACTCTTGTGCCATCTGCTGTGACAAAAACCAACTTGGTTGCTTCTTCAACTTCCCAGCCTAGGCAGTCTGCTGCTTTCTTACTGAAGAGACATTCTCTTGCTCCAGTATCTATAATGGCTTCAAAACCCTATCTTCGATTTGGCATGTTGCATAGGCAGAGGTTTTGCGACTGTCTTCACTTTCTTCTCCTAAGTCCTCGTGAATGTTATTGGTCTCGGTTATCTTCTATCCTTGCTTCTTAGTTGTTTTGGCAAGTCCGAACCTCATTTGTTGTCTGAATTTTGGGATTTCTGTGAGCTGTCCAAAGGTTGTATTGACCTTTTGTTGGCTAAGATCCTTGAAGATATTGTATTTGAAAGTCTTGGTCTTGCAAAGTTTCTTTTCTTTTTCTCCTTCACTGGCTGGAGTAGTTCCTTAGATAATATCTTGAACTGCTTACTCCAGCTCCATATCTTGGTCCATCTCTTCGGCTTGGCTTTTGGTAGCCATTTCCATCTGCTTTTCTACTGGGTTCTTCTTG
The DNA here is from genome assembly GCA_003990745.1 of Jimgerdemannia flammicorona. NCBI lineage: Eukaryota > Fungi > Mucoromycota > Endogonomycetes > Endogonales > Endogonaceae > Jimgerdemannia > Jimgerdemannia flammicorona. The sequence goes on along the minus strand of RBNI01000850.1, from coordinate 17,260 downwards.
GGTCTTCCTGGTGGTCTCTTGTATAGTTCCTTGCAAACATCCTTCTTAGTAGTCTGAGCAGGATAGGCCTCCTATTCTTCTTCATCAGAATCTCCAATTTCCTCAAAGGTAATTATATTGGCCTGCTCCTTGTTTCATATAGCATTGCTTGGTTGAGTCTTATGCTTGGTTTCACTCATACATTCATAGGAGTAGTGGCCTTCTTCTCTGCAGGTATAGTAGGTACCTTTCTTCTTGTCTGAGGTAATAGCAAACTTCTGAACTGGGTGGTGGTTTCTTCCTTGGATTTCTTTTACCATGTCTCCCAGATGGGTGGTCATTTTGGCAAACCTCTTGACAAGTTCCTCCATAGGGTCACCATTCTTTTGCTGCTCCATAGTTTTTGGCTGAGGTGTGTTTCAATTGATCATTATAGTAGAGATCACACTGGTTGCCTTGGGTGTTTCGATTCTGACTCCTGTGACTCTTTCCATTGTATGGTCTTGTAGGTATCTGGCTGTCCAATATTGCTAAGTATAGGTGACCTTTTGTAGTAGATTCAAGACTACTGGTGATGAACAGATGGCCATGGCTATCTCTGGGTGAACTCCTTTCATAAAGGTTGCTTCAGCTACTTGATCTTGGATAGCAGCAGCATAATCCACGAGGATTATCTGATATTAAATTCTAGTATAGAATGTGTTTGGATCCTCACTCATTCCTTGGTATATTGTATTGAGCTGATCCTTCAGGGCTTGCTTGATCTTGTCTGTATAATATGTATTTTGGAGCCAGGTCTTCTGTGCTGTCAGTATGGTATCAGCATCATTTCCTGCATGGGTTGTGGCTGTAAATGCTGCTCTGGCAGGACCTCATAGGCTGAAGGGCATGAGGGCTACTTGCTGTGCTGCTGTCAGGGTCTTTATGGTGGTATACTGCTTGAAATCATTGATGAAGGTAATGATTAATTCATCTGAGGTATACTTGTGGAATACTGGTGGTCTCATATCCATTTTGTCTAGGTATTGTGGCTCGGTTTGCGTAGTTGCTCAGGTAGTGGTGGTTGTTTGTTGTTTAGCTTGAAAGTGAGGGATTTATCTTGAATCACCAGCCAATGGGCACCAAGTTGTAATGTAGTGGATGCTTACTCTTGAAAGTATGTTGGATTTCTGTATCTTGAATACTTGATTTTCTCTGACTCCTTGGAGTCCTTGGGATACAGAGATGGATGAGTTTGAAGTGTATCTGCCCATGGGCTTACTAGTTCCTTTGCTATCTCTTTGCTTTAGAACTATTTTGATCTGAGGTTTATTCACTCTAAGATACTGGGTTATTTATACAAGTTTTGCTAACTATAAGGTGGCTAAGTAATGGCTCATTTCACAAGTACTGAATCTTTTAACATCTGCTAAGATTTCGCTGATTGTGAAGATTCTAACATCTCCCAAATCCTTGCAAACATTAAAGTTTCTGCACTTTGTAGAATATGGCTGCTATTTATGAGGCTAAGCTATATTGGGAATTGGATTCAGATACTGTGATCAAATGTTTAATTCCTCTGTTTCATGTTACTAATTCAGATCAACCATCACAATATATAACTATTGTTCTTTGAGTTCTTTACTGAAAATTTCAAATGGTTATTCTATATTAAAAAAGTAATTTTGAACCTCTTGGGCCATTTTTATTAGTATAATAATATATATAAATAAGTTTATAAGATATTTTAGATGTGAAGTATTTTATATAGTTATGATTATTAGTTGGTTACTATCTGGCTAATTATAAAATATACAGTAAGACTAATTTAGGAAGGTATAATATGTATTTCTTCAGAGCACAAGTATTCTCTCAGAATATAGATATATATTCTAGATTTATAAATTTTGTCCTAATTTATTATATTAGCTATTTATATAGTAGTAGTATAAGAGATAACCATATGAGGTAACTATATTGGATATTTTATATATCATCTAGATATACTATAATATTTACTCATCACAATTGATATATTTATCTCAAATCTCTCACTTTACTATCTACTGTGATGGTTGATCTAAATTAGTAATATAAATCAGAGAAATTAGACATTTGATTATAGTACTTAAATCTAATTCCCAATATAGTATAGTCTTATAAATAGCAGTCATTTCACAAATTTTAAAATTTCGCAAATATCAAGAATTCATAGATATTAAATCTTGACAATTATTGAGATTTTACAGATATCAAGAATTCACACTTATAAAAAGTAACTTATAATATAGTTATAACTTAGCTACCTTGTAGCTAGCAAACTTATATAAATAACCCAGTATCTTAAAGTAAATAAACCTTAGATTGAAATAGTTCAAAGTAAAGAAAAAGCTAAGAAACTAGTAAGTCTGTAGGCAGATATACTTCAAACTCACTCCTCTATACCCTGAAGATACTACAAAAGTCAAAACAAGTCAAGTTTTCAAAATATAGAAATCTGCTATACTTCTGAGATTAGGTATCTACTATATTATACTACTAATATTAAAATGAGTTTTGAAGTTCTATAAATTTGAATAACTTACTTATAGAATTTAAAAGAGAATTAAATTACTAACTACTAAATATTTTATAGATAGATTACTATTGTAAAGTATATTTATAAGTTATTTAAGAATAATAAATCCACTCTATTATATCTTAGATATATAACTCTAATAGATTTATACTTATATAAAGATATTATTAGATAAGTAAAATCTCTCAGATAGAATAGTGTAAAGTTATTTAAGATATTGAAATATAAGAGTTTGAATAGATATCTTAGAGATAAGATTATCTATTTAAGAGAAAGTTATAATAGATAATCTAAATTAAGAATAAAAATTAGAAAATAAATATTTAATTATAATATCTAAATCTGATTCCCAAATTTAGTATAGTATTATAGTTAGTAGTCAAAGTTTGTAAAACTTATAAGTTGAGAAAAAACTTATATATATATTTTATAAATAACTTATTATAAAAAAAGAAGTCATACTTAACTATTATATAGCTAGCAAAACTTATATAAATATCTTTAGTATTTAGAGTAAATAAATCTTAATCAAAATAATTCAAAAGTAAAAAACTAGTACATAAGTCTGTAAACAGATATACTTTTATTTTACCCTTATTGAAGATCTAAGAAGTCAAGAAGATAAAAATAAAATAAAATAAAGAAATTTACAATACTTCTCATATTAAGCATCTACTATATTATAGTACATATGTATAATTTTATAGTTATGTAGATATTTTATATTAATAAAGTTATATCTATTTAAAGAATAAATTCTTCAAACTAATTAGATTTTCTCAAGATAGATAATTTAGTTAATTAAATCTTAAGTTCTCAAAATACTTATTTCTGAATATTTATTTATTCAAATTTAGTATTCTTTCTGAATATTTTATATATATTTTAATAAAAAAACTTATATAATTTTTTTTTTCAGTAATTAGTAGAAATAGTTGAGATAGTTTTAAAGTTATATACTATTTCTTTATTAATTTATCTAACTATATTTTCTTTATACTGTTAATTACTATTAGTAATAAATCTTACTTATTATAATTCAGTCCCTAATAGTATTACTCACTAAGTAGTACAGTTTAACTATATTAGTTTAGTCTGATTTATAAATATCTTAGTCTTATATTTATTAGTTGGGTTTATCTTTAAGACTATTACTTAATAAATATAATGATCTTATTTTTATTAGCTTTACTCTTATTAACTTACTATTGTTAAATTATTATTAGTAATAATCTTATTCTTCTGTGCCTCAGTGCAACATACGGTCTTAACCTCAAGGATGACATCACCTTCATATGCGACTTAACCATCATCTGCACTGATGGCGTCGAGCTTGAAGGTGTGTTCGATTGTTTCTCGATCGTTTTCGTGGGTTTATCCATATTAATTCATGACATAGATACTAAACGTGCTCGTCTTCAAGGTAATGCTATATGTAAACATGCAAGGGTGCATCTTCCAGCGAGTTGTTCTCAACGACATCAACTCTGCTGTTCCTACTAACACCGAAGCGATCGATGACACCACCATCATCATCGCGATGGGCATCTACCGCACAGCGAGCTTCCTTCTCCTCCCAAAGCTCATGGCAATGCTGCTGGAGTGCGCCCAGACATTTCCGACTTTGGCGTCTCACTTCTATGCTGAGATCTTCAAGCCCTTTTATGCTCGAAAGCTTGCGTAAGAGATTTGACAGATTTCTCCGAAGAACCCATCCAGCTGCTCTTCACTGCACCACCTTCGCCACTCCTGAACACTGGCTCTGGGCGATGTTGTGGAGCGTGATGATGTTGCCAGTATGGTTACTGGATACGAGATGTGTGGGCATATCACCTTAAGACCTTCACGGAGGTGGTCGACGGGTTTGTGGAGACGTACTCGCACTACATGGCATTGTCACCAGCTATGCGAATGGGACGTAGTTGTCGAGTCGAGTCAGAGCTCATCAGCGTAATCGGATTTGTGAGCGAGTAGTTCACTGGGCTTCGAATTCCTACATGAACACTGCGGGATCAGTGGAGATTCCAGTCTTGGGGGAACAATTATCGGGCCAAGAAAGACTCGCGACTATGGCATCATTCTTCGGAATGGTGATGCAGTGACTTTGCAACTGGATAAGCCAACCATACTTGCGCCCTTTCTATCAATGAGATTAACTACGGAATTGTATGTACTGACCTTCCAGAGAATGTGTACCCTGCTGTGACTTATCCAAGTATCAGATTTAATTTTCTCTCTCCTCTTCTTTGTGTCTTTATTCGTTTCTTAGCTGAGCGTGTATTTTATTTTTCAGGCGACTGTTAGAAAGCTATCATATTTATATTTGTGTTTCCATCTTTCCAACATATATATATATGATTTCATTCTCAATTACCTTTCGCAATTTGGTTGTTCTAAAAATACTAGAGACGTTCTGTGGAATGGCAGACATTCCACATTCGTTTGTCCGTGTTCGCTCGCCCCTTCACGCATTCTTGTCCAGTCCATCCAGTCTACGTTCGTTCATACAGTTAACATCCAGTTAACGTTTACTTGTCCAGTCGATGTTTGCTTGTCCAGTCGATGTTTGCTTGTCTAGTTGATGTTTGCTCGTCTAGTCCATGTTCTTTTGTCCAGTCAACCTTTTATTTTGTTAAATGAGCCATTACGTGGCCCGCCTGCATCCTGTTGTATAGTTAAAACTTGTATTCATATAGCTTGTGCAGATAATATGATAAATGCAGCTTAGTTTGAGTTTCGTTTTAGTTGGCTCGAAGTACGCCTTTTCAATCTCTTCCGGTATTTTGTGTGGGCGTTTCCTTGAAGGTGTGATCTGTGTATGTCGGTGAAGACTGAAATCAGCAACTTACGCCAAAGAGATACAGGCGCTCAAGAGATTTGCCCTGAAAGAGACCCACTGCGTCCTGCAATTTCCGTTTATTTCAAGCTGTGCCACAGTTTAACGTATCTGTGAATCAACTCAAATCAAACACTAAACATAGTCGTGCAATCCAACAGTGGTCTTAACCTCAAGGATGATATCGGCTCCATATGGACAGATTCAGCCTACCACGACGTAACTATCGCCTGCGCTGATGGCGTCGAGCTTGGAGCTTGCCGTGCCATGCTGGCTGCAAGGTGTGTTCACAATTTTTATAGATCTATCTCATTAATTCATCTCATATGGTCCCAAAGATGCCCCGTCTTAAGGCAATGCTGTACGGAAACATGCAAGAGAGTGCCTCCCAACAAGCCGTCCTCCACCATACCAACTCTGCAGCGCTCACTGTCGTCCTCGGCTTCATTTACACCGAGTCGATCGATGAAACCACCATCACCATAGCGGTGGATATCTATCGTTTCCTTCTCCTCCCAAGGCTCATGGAAATGGTACTGGATAGCGCACCCAAGACATTTCCGACTTTGGCGTCTCCTCGTCTCTCCTCAACGAGGCCGCCGCCTCCATCCCATGGAGGCTAGCAAGGACCTCTCCAGTCCACGTTCTCTCGTCCAGTACACATTTCAAACAACAACAAAGTCTCGTTGATAACATCGAGATGTCTCGACGAGATCGGGATAGAATGAGACGAGAGAAGTCCTGTCTCGTCCCGTTTCGTACGGAGCACTACATCAGTCCAAAGGTTGTGAGCTCTGGATGATGCTATATTCGTCACTATGTTGATGCATGACACACACACACACAAAAAAAAGAGGTGTCTTTCCGTGACGCAAAAAAATATATACATCAAGAAACAAATCAATGAAAAGAACCCTATTCTTTTACTGATATCTCGATTTCATAACCCTTATTGTCAAAAGCGTGAGCCAAAGATTCGTTTTACTCAAAAAAAAAATAAGGACTAAACTTACAAATATAAATCGCATGCTCAACGAAGCCTAAAGAGAGGAGAGAAATAAGGATTTGACGGAAAATTACTGAAATTATGAATTGCAAAGGATACCGTTTTCTATATTCGCGCACCAGCTGGTCAATGGCATGAGCCACCCCATCTAATTAATTACATGCCTAATGGCTTCGACATTTTCCGAAAAATGTTAAAAAAAAAAAAAACAGTCCTTTTCAAGAGTTGAACCCTAGCGGGAATAATCTATATCAATATCAACAACCAAACACCCTTTTGCTACTTCACACTACATCCCGAAAGGTCCCGCCGTGGCATTCCACGAGGCGTGGCTCTACCAAGAAGTAGACTGCCGTGAGATTTCGGTGTCTCCTGGTCAGCACTTCACCTCTTGTCGCCTGAAGCATGGTATACAAGGCTGAACGCCCCAGCCTGGGATGGCGCCCTCAGGTTATTTAATACACTATCGTTCAATAGGCATTGGACCTCTTTCAATTAAGTAGGGGGGTTTTTTTTTTAATTCGTCATTCCCTTCCTGCCTCTTAGTTGATGACTTTTCGCGAGTCTTTTGGGCCTTCGACTGATTTATTTGAGCTTTTAAGCCAGCTGACGAGCCCCTTGAGCAAGGGCGAAACCGAGCTTGATGTCGAAGTACTGCAAGATCGCGGACTACTTCGACTTTCTGTATACGGCGGTGCCCCACAAGCTTCGTTATATTCACGAGGTGGGGAATTCCTTTCAGTCATGGCGTTCGAGTTCGAATGGCGATGCAATATTCATAAAAACAAATATCTGAGAAAGTTAGGACACACGGACAAACCGATACTTGAACCGGTGCACGCGCTACCCGAAAATAATGGCGATGCATCGTTCAAATAAAACAAAGATCAGAAGAATGTGGGGTCATACGCTCATACAAGCGACAACTATTTCTAACGGGAAATAAGTCTAAACAGGGCACTATAAGTAGCGTTCCCTGTGGTGAATAATGGTCATTCTATGTGGTGCTCCGAACAGGACGAAGTTTTGCGCATATCATTCGACGCGCTCTTTTTTGACATTGGTCACCATTCAACCTTTCCGTGATTGTCCGTAAGCAGGAATTTGTGGACGTTACACTTTCACCTCAACTCACGTGTGAGCATCAACCTTCCCATATACAAACTGTTTATACTCCTTCCATTCAGAGGTACAATTCCAACAAAACCGAAAACATACCGGCCCATTCTATATCTGCATCCAGTCAATGTGAGTGTAGCATCAAAATTCGTACTTTTACTTGCAATTTTCACCACGTTGATGCCTTGTTAATACCAACAATCAGTACATACTTTTAAGATGGCTCTCATTGCCCATACTATTATATACAAGATATAAATTTATATAATTTTTATTTAACTCTGACAATAATGTGACCTGGGTAGCATCATTCTCGATGCTTTCCTTTATTCCTAAATTTTCTGAATATCCTCCTAATTGGAATACGGAAAATTTTCAGAAACCTGCGCTTTGATGGGGTTTGAGTAGAGGAGTGGGCCTGCTCATCTGAAGGGGTTATAGAATGATAGTTGAATTCGGAATGGGATGGTAGATTGGACGTGGTAAGATCTTGTTCCACACCAACGACGTTGATAGGCTCCGCCGTGATTTCACCAACCATAGCAGGGTTTATAGGGAGGTTGGCGGGTTCAGAATGGAACGGCGGATTGGATGTGGTGAGATCTGGATCTAAATCGACGACTGCGTTAGACTCAGTTTTGATTTCATCAACCATAGCAGGAGTTTTCTCAGGATATTCCGCAATATTCTTGCCATTTTCGTCTTTGGAGATTCTTTTAATCAACTCATCCTCTGTGTGATACTTGCTGATGGAGCCAGCAACGAACGTAAACCTAGAAATGCCGGAGGGAATCTCCTTTTGTATTTTCTCTAGATATGCCACGGCTTCAGGGACGTCGTCTAGCCATTTTTCGCCAGCGATTTCTGTCTCCATAGCTTCAAGATCTTCCAACACCTCATCGATAGTCGGTCGCATTTCGGGGTTAAGATTCCAGCACCTCTTGTAGATGTCCGAATATTCGATCGGAGTGCCGGGGATGGGTTCCTCACGTAATCCAGGTGAGATCGCATCGGGCGGACGCATTGCATTTCCACGAGGGCAGAATCTTGCGGTAAGCTGCCACAAAAGTGTTCCGAGGCAATATATATCGGATTTCTTCGTGCATGGTGAGCGTGTAAATGCTTCAGGTGGAAGGTATTCAATGCGGCCATAGGATTGGCCGCCGTATTTTCTGAAGTGTTGTACCGTGTTGCTAATGCCGACGTCAATAATCATGGGGTTGTCGTTCGCTGTACCGAATAATACAATGTTTCCTGGGTGCAAGTCATTATGGATCAAATCAGCTGTATGAACCACTTGCAGCCTGCAGGTGATTTCTAGCGCAAGCCGCCATACGTTTGACCATGATTTTGGCGGAGACTTAGTGAGTAGATTTGCAAGGTCACCACCGGCAGCATATTCCATCACCAAAATATAACCGCCATTATCATTCTTTGATAATCCAATAACTGTTGGTGTTGCTACTCTACGAGAATTGCTGCAGAGTTGAAGATAGACATTGAGTAATATCTGTATAAGAATTAGAAAAATGGAATCAAACCCAAGTTAGTAATGGAAAACAATATATCCTTAATTTCCACAGATACAAAAGAGTATATTGTAAACTGGAATCACCTCATTCCGGAGTTTATCTATTACATGATCATTTCCTTTCAGCTCCTTCAACGCAACAAATTTTTCTCCTTTCCGATTATCATTCACTTGAGCTTTGTATACAATGCCAAATCCACCTTCGCCTAACTTCTCAATCTGTGTAAACTCACAATAAGGAATCCAAGTCATGCAAGGTGCGAGTTCGGCGATTTGAAGCATTGTTAGGTACTCCAGGAGTTTCTCGTCATCACTGGGGAAGCCAGTCTTGAATTTTGACATAACTTTGATGTCAGAATTTTTGATTACTTCAATAATTTGAACAAGATGCAATTTGCTTGAGGCTGTTTCATGAAATCCAGCCAGCATTCGAAGGTCATGAGTCGAGTATTTTGTCCAAGTGGTAAATGACAGTTCGTACAGTTTTTACATACCATTGAGATTGTATTTCGACTTTGCCAAATACGCGTTCCGTTCCTGAAACGTATTAATAACACGCAATGTTTCGTCCCCAATGCGATTGTCTGATGAACAGTGGAAACACGCATGGGGTGAGCTGATATCCATTATGTAGCTGCAAACAGCAGTTCATACATACCTTGTAGATTCAGCGTGGTCACGGTCATGTTCTGCTTCAGCGACTCGGCCAGTGCGCGTGCTCCCTCGTCGCCGATTCCGTTGTCTGAATATGAACAAAGGATGAATAAGCACACAACACACAGATGGTGAGCTGGTACCCATCACGCAGCTCAAAATACCTCGGAGATTCAGCGTAGTCACGGTGGTGTTCTGCTTCAGAGACTCGGCCAGTGAACGTGCTCCCTCGTCACCGATTCCGTTGTCTGAAGGTGAAGAGAGCAAGTACGCATGATTGGTGAGCTGGTATCCAACATGCAGTTGCAAACAGCAGTTCACAAAGTTCAAACATACAATCGAGATTCAGCGTGGTCACGGTCGTGTTCTGCTTCAGAGACGCGGCCAGTGCGCGTGATCCCTCCTTGCCGATTCCGTTGCCTGAAGATGAGCAGATGATAGATTACCAAACAATCTCCAGTGGTGAGCTAGTACACATCATATAGCTGCAAAAAAAAGTTCAGAGTTCAAACATACGTTGGAGATTCAGCGTGGTCATGGTCATGTTCTGCTTTAGAGACTCGGCCAGTGCGCGTGATCCCTCCTTACCGATTTCGTTCTCTGAAGATGGACAGAGGATGAATCAGCCAACACGTATGGGTGGTGAGCTACCCATCACATAGCTGCAAACAGCAGTTCACACGATCCAAACATACTTTCAAGATTCAACGTGGTCACAGACGTATTCTGCTTCAGAGACGCAGCCAGTGCGCGTGCTCCCTCGAGGCCGATTCTGTTGTCTGACGATGAACAGAGAATGCATGAGCAAATGGAGTAAGTATATACCCATCACGCAGCTCGAAGTCTTGTTCCGCTTGAAAGCCTTGTCTATGTCAATTATCATCTCGACGCCTTTAAACTCATTCCTTGAAAAATGCATAAATACGCACATCGGATCACCTACATTCAAAAAGTCACCGACATACCTTCGACGTTCAGCTGCGTAAGTGCCGTGTTTTGTTTCAGAGACTCAGCCAGAACACGGGCACCCTCATCGCCGATGCTATTCACTAAAAAAATGCACAAATACACATAGGTCAGCTGGATCGAATCACCCGCATTTAAATAGTCACACACTGATTTCCGACATACTTTCGAGATTCAGCTGGGTAAGCGTCATGTTCTGCTTCAGAGACTCGGCCAGAGCACGAGCACCCTCAGCGCCGACTTTATTATCTAAATGAACATACACGGGTTAGCTGGATCAAATCACCCACATTCAAACAGCCACACACTGACTTCCGGCATACCTCCGAGATTCAGCTGGGTAAGGGTCGTGTTCTGCTTCAGAAACTCCGCCAGAGCACGAGCACCATCAGCGCCGATAGAGTTCCCTGAAAAATACACAAATACGCACAAGTCAGCTGGATTGAATCACTCATATTCAAACATTGATTTCTGACTGACTGTAGAGATCCAGCTGAGTAAGGGTCGTGTTCTGCTTCAGTGAAGCGGCCAGTGCGCGTGCTCCCTCGAGGCCGATTCTGTTGTCTGACGGCGAACAGAGGATGGGTGAGCAAACACACACAGGTGGTGAGCAGGTCCATCACGCAGCTTAAACATACCATAGAGATTCAGCGTGGTCACGGTCGTGTTTTTCTCCAGAGACTCGGCCAATGCTTGTGCTCCCTCGTGGCCGATTCGGTTGTCTGAAGGTAAGCAGAACATGGATAAGCAAACACGCATGGCCGATGAGCTGGTACCCATCACGTAGCTGCAAACAGCAGTTCACACAGTTCAAACATACGTTGGAGATACAGCGTGGTGTCGGTCGTGTTCTGCTTCAGAGACTCGGCCAGTACGCGTGCTCCCTCGTCGCCTATTTCGTTATCTGAAAATGAAGAGAGAATGGATGAGCAAACACGCGCGACCCATCCCATAACTGCAGACAACGGTTTTCGTAATTTCGACATACCCCTGATATTTGGTTTAGTCAAAGTCTTGTTCCTCTTCAAAGCTTTATCTACTATCTCGCCGCCTTTAAACACATCCCCTGAAAAATGCACAAATACGCATAAGTCAGCTGAATCGAATCACCCACATTCAAACAGTCACCAGACATACTTTTGAAATTCAGCTGGGTAAGGGTCATGTTCTGCTTCAGAGACTCGGCTAGAACACGGGCACCCTCATCGCCGATTTGGTTTTCTAAATGAGTACGCACAGATCAGCTGGATCGAATCACCCACATTCAAACAGTCACATACTGTTTCCGACATACCTTCGAGATTCAGCTGGCTAAGGGTCGTGTTCTGCTTCAGAGACTCGGCCAGAACACGGGCACCCTCAGTGCCGATTTTGTTACCTAAACGAATACGCGCAGGTCAATTGGATTGAATCACCCTAAACAGCGCACACTGATTTCCGACATACCGTAGAGATTCAGCTGGGTAAGGGTCGTGTTCTGCTTCAGAAACTCCGCCAGAGCACGAGCACCCTTAGCGCCGATTTTGTTCCCTGAAATTCACAAATACGCACAGATCAGATCAACCAAATCACCCACATTCAAACAGCCTAACACTAATTTCCGACATACTTTTGAGATTTAGCTGGGTAAGCGTCGTGTTCTGCTTCAGAGACTCGGCCAGGGCACGGACACCCTCATCACCGATGATATTCCCTGAAAAATATATAAATAGCACAGATCAGCTGGATCGAATCAAAGTCACGCATTGATTTCCGACATACCGTAGAGATCCAGCTGGATAAGGGTTGTGTTCTGCTTCAGAGACTCGGCCAGAGCACAGGCACCCTCAGCGCTGATTTCGTTATCTAGATAAATACGTACAGGTTAACTGGATCGAATCACCCACATTGATACAGTTGCACACAAATTTCCGACATACCTCCGAGATTCAGCCGGGCAAGAGTCGTGTTCTGCTTCAGAGACTCGGCCAGAGCACGAGCACCCTCAGCGCCGATGCTATTCACTGAAAAATGCACAAATATGCACTAGTCAGCTGGATGGAATCACCCACATTCAAACAGTTACACACTGATTTCCGACATACCGTAGAGATCCAACTGGGTAAGGGTTGTGTTCTGCTTCAGAGACTCAGCCAGAGCACGGGCACCCTCAGCACCGATACTATTCACTGAGAATGCACAAATATGCACTAGTCAGCTGGATCGAATCACACACATTCAAACAGTTACACACTGATTTCCGATATACTGTAGAGATCCAGCTGGATAAGGGTTGTGTTCTGCTTCAGAGACTCGGCCAGAGCACGGGCACCCTCAGCGCCGAATTCGTTTTCTAAATAAATACGCACAGGTTAGCTGGATCGGGTCACACATATTCAAACAGTTGCACACTAATTTCCGACATACTTCCGAGATTCAGCTGATTAAGGGTCGTGTTCTGCTTCAGAGACTCGGCCAGAGCACGGGCATCCTTAGCGCGGATGCCATTTCCTGAAAAATGCACAAATACGTATAGGTCAGCTGGATCGAGTCACCCACATTCAAATAGTCACACATTGAATTCCGACATACTGGAGAGATTCAGCTGGGTAAGGGTCGTATTCTGCTTTAGAGACTCGGCCAGAGCACAGGCACCCTCAGCGTCGATTTTATTATCTAAATGAATACACACGGGTCAGCTGGATCGAATCACCCTCATGAAAACAGAACAAACCGATTTCGGACATAATTACATTCGAGATTCAGCTGGGTAACGGTCGCGTTCAGCTCCAGAGCCTCGGCCAGAGCACGGGTACCCTCATTGCCAATTATGTTACCTATAATGAATATGCACACTTCAGCTGGATATATTCAAATAGTCCCACACTGATTTACGACATACATACCTCCGAGATTCAGCTGGGTAAGTGTCGTGTTCTGTTTCAGAGATTCGGCTAGAGCACGACCACCCTCAGAGCCAATGCTATTTCCTGAAAATTCACAAATACGCACAGATCAGTTGGATCAAAGCACCAACAACCAAATAGTCACACACTGATTTCTGACATACTGGAGAGATTCAGCTGAGTAAGGGTTGCGTTTTGCTTCAGAGACTCGGCCAGAGCACGGGCACCCTCAGCGCGAATGTTATTCTCTAAAAAATGCACAAATACGCATAGGTCAGCTGGATCGAATTTACCCACATTCAAACAGCACACATCAATTTCCGACATACTTTCGAGGTTCAGCTGGGTAAGCGTCGTGTTCTGCTTCAGAGACTCGGCCAGAGCACGAGTACCCTCGTCGCTGATGTCATTCCCTGAAAAATTCACAATACCCAAAGGTCAGCTGAATCAAATCATTGACATTCGAACAGCACACATTGATTTACGACATACATTCGAGATTCAGCTGGGTAAGCGTCGTGTTCTGCTTCAGAGACTCTGCCAGAGCACGGGCACCCTCATTGCCAATTCCGTTATCTATAATGAATATGCACATGTCAGCTGGATGGAATCACCCACATTCAAACACTGATTTCAGACATACGGTAGAGATTCAACTGGGTAAGGGTCGTGTTCTGCTCCAGAGACTCGGCCAGAGCACCAGCACCGTCATCGCCAATGAAATTCCCTAAAGAAATTATAAATACGCACAAGTCAGCTGGACGGAATCACCCAAATAGTTATACACTGATCCCGATATACATATGAGATTCAGCTGGGTAAGGGTCGTGTTCTGCTTCAGAGACTCGGCCAGAGCACGGGCACACCTATCGCCGTAAAAATTTCCTGATAAAATGAACAAATACGCACAGATCAGCCAGATTGAATCATTCACATTCAAACAGTCACACACATACTTTTGAGATTCAGGTGTAAAAGGGTCGTGTTCTGCTTCAGAGACTCGGTCAACGCGAGTACACCGTTATTGTCAATACCCTCTCCTTAAGATAAACAGATGGATAAGTAAATAGGCATAGATCGCCAGTTGAAACTCGTCAGACAGCTGCAATCAACAGTTCACTCAGTTCAAACATACCGGAGAGATCCAGCGTAGTCTGGGTCGTGAGAAGTGTTCGCATGTTTATGTCAGTGTCAAGTGCAAAGTGTCAATAAAGGTGTTTATTCCTAACCCTAATCACAATAAAGGTGGCTTGTCGTCGTCTGATAATCTTTGCCAAAAGCTTCCTCCTCTGCGCCAACCTACCTTTTGGCTCAAAATGCCCAGAAACATCAGCTTTTTTCTGTATGCTCGTCCGTAAGCGACAGGCATCCACGGAGTCCTTACGACAATAAATATTGTGGGGTAGAACTGGTTTCCGAAATCACAGGTGATCGGTGAAGCTCAAGCATAGAACTGACAAATATGTTTCGCAACGAAATTAACTGCGGGGGCAGAGTGGCGAATATGAAATTAACTGCGCCCACAGAGTGACCCAATCTCTCCACTACACCCGAATAAGTGCATGCTTTCTATACAAACGAATAATTTCGGTAAGTATGACACGTATCATGTTGTTTATAAAACCAGCACTTTATTTTGAATTATATAAAAAGAGATGCCATTTAATTGTTGTTATATATATATATATATATATATAATTTATTTTGAGTAGTCGTTTACAAGAATATATATTATGGGCGATGGATGATGAATTGAACTAATGACGGCTGAAGGCGGACTACATGAAGGCAGGTTCATGAGATTGTTTTGTAGGACATAATTACAATAGCGATTTTTGACAAAATGGGTCTATTTTCTATTATACAGTTCGCCACCTTGATGACTTATGATAACGTCACGCGACAATAGCTAAGCCCTCTCACCCATTCAAGACTTTGCGTTACATGCACCTACAAACATGCGGGGCTTTCTCTGCGGAACATGCGAAACTCTCCTGCCTCCTGAGTAAAGGCCACAGCAACGAGCAAATTCGTGCCTTCATAACCAAGAGCCTTCATGGTGAGCTCACTGTCCTTCCCCGCAACGGTTCACCTTCTACAACCATGATCCAGAGCAATCATCGCCGCAGCCTTCTTCAACCTAAGACGACTCCGGCATGTCGGACATCGTGGACATGACCACGTCGCTCCAGGAGCGCGAAGGCGCTATACCTGCTCTGCTCTACAGCGGGCACAAACGACTCTCCTTCTGTACGAAAATTTGGGCGACGCTCTGAACCTCAACTGTATCAACTACAATGGCGCACTCCGCCCCACCTTGTCTCTTCGGAGAGCCACACGGCGGTGATGGAGTTCGACGCCATACGCGAGGGTCACGGCGAGGTCAAGCTGCTGAGAGAAGCCGGCGCACATTTTGCCAAGGGGGAGACCGAGGACACTGGGTGGAGCTGGTTACGCGCTGTTAAGAATGGGGATATGCGCAGTTGATGATTGAGGCCGGTTGGGGTGTGAATTGGAAAGGCGGGTTCGACGAGCGGAGGGCTGCGCATGTGGCGTGGCGGAGGAGGGTCGGTGTGCTGGAGGTGTTGCTGCGGCCCGATGGGATAGATTTGGATGTGAGGAATAGGAGGGGAAGGAGGGCGCAGAATGAGTTGGAAGGGATGTTGGTGGCATTGGAGAGAGGCAGGAAGAAGGCGGAAGAGAGGACCAAGGTGGGTGGTGGTGAGGGAGTGAAGGTGCCACCTAAGGAGATGGTAGAGATGTGTAGGAGCGATGGAGGTATTCGGCGTAATTTATTTTGTGATAATGCGCTCATAAATCTTGTAAGCTATATCTTCCAACTTCACGGGAAAGAAGGGGGGGTGGTGGTATCTCATTCGAGCCTTCCTCTCACACTGTGGCAAATTTTTCTTTGTTACACACCTCTGCCTCCGTCACCATGTCCGAACCCAAACTTCCAACCCAGAGCATGCCGAAATCAAAACCTGGGATGAACACAACCTTTAAACACCTTCGACACCCTGCTCTCGGATTGAAACCCAACCATATGTAGCCGCATTATACTCGCCGACAATGTCCTCAGACCATCCGCTAGCTCCGCCTTAACATATGCGTGGTAACAGATACAGCCAGTGGGTTTAGTCAGACCACGTGGTGCGCTTAGTGGTGCGTACCTGTCTAGTGATGCTAGAGGGGCCCATATCATATTGGTACGCTATTCGGGTTCTATTTGGCATTTTCTTGCACACCAGTTGAGATCGTGTACGTTGCTGGACATTTTTATTTTATATAACAATCGTGAGAATGTAGTACCAGGGACATCTACGTCGTCACGGGGGGGAAACCTTCTCGGAGGTCAAGGTTTTCGTAGTTTCACTGTTTGGTGATTTACCAAAATACACCTGCAGCCTGCAGTGTCACCGGCTGTAATTCAATATTCACGTCCTCATATAATATAAATTGTTGGGGTATCTCGAGTGTAAATAGTTCAGCCAATAAAAACATACATAATAATATGCTTAACATTCGACCTCCTCTATTTTCGAAATAGAACAAAATATTCTGATTACACATTTGTCGTCAGATAATCGTCGTTCTGCCAATTAGCAAACGAACCAAAATCAGACTCACGACCCTAACGAACTCTACTCAATAAATCTATAATACATATACCAAATAAATAAAAATGTTCATTCACCTCCCCCTCCTTCCTATTCCATCCAAAAAA